>CM041777.1:79323554-79447081 GCA_023374045.1 Limonium bicolor | reverse complement strand
GAAAAGTAAAAAGTAAAAAGAGAATAGTATAAGTGGACTTAAGTCACTCTCACCTTCTTCTTTTCTCCTCACTCACGATTTCCCTCCTTCCAATCGAGCGCCTCTTCCTTTGCTCTGTAAATGGCGATTTCAAGATTAAGCAAGCAGCCCACCTTCAATCTCCTCTACTTGTCATTTCTCACCGAATCGCACAAAAATGCTACCGTTAGATTCGTTATCGACAAGTGCTTCGTTTTCCACCCAACAAATCTTGATACTCCACCTTCACTTCCATGGGTTTTGGACCTTTTGGAGCATAAAGAAGTTCTCTTGAGTCCCATCATCTTCTTGATACTCCAAGGTAAAAAGAAAGTCAAAGCTCTCATTTTCTAGCTAGTTCTTCCAATTTTGGAAATTCCTTCACGTTGAAATTTTCCCCATGTCCAGCCGTTCTTCTTGCTTTGTTGGGAATGGAGGGGACTTCATCATTTTGATTGCCTAAGCTTAATTTGGACATTTGAAGGTAATCTCTAAGCTAAACCCTAAAAAACTAGCTTCTAGTAATACTAGTTTTTGTGAGGGAAGAATTGAATTAATAAGCTTAATATGTGTGTGGGATGTGATTGTAGATGGCAATCTAGACCCCCTTGTGTTGTGTGAAAACAGAAAAGAAAGAGAGAGCAAGGAAAGAGACGAAGAGGAAGAAAACCGAAACAAACAAGGTAAGCTCACCGTGTGGATTTTATTTGACTTGTAACAGATTTGGGAATTGATTTAATGCTCTTGAATTTATGTTAGTCTTGATACTACATCATTGAGTGGAATGAGAATTTTATATGTGGTTTGAGTGTGGGAAATAAGCTTGAGTCTAAACTAGTTACATAGTGTGATCAAGTGGGAATTTAATGTAATTTTGGTGCTTGATTAAACAGGGGTGAAAGTATGTTTATGAGTTGATTTGAATGTGGTGAATATGCTAAAGAGTAGGCAAGTGCTGTCAAAATTCCTAGGGAAGTATGGACTTGAGTGTTGATAAAAAGGAAGAAAACTAGGTGTGTGCTTAAAGTGTTAAGTGAGTATAATGGTTTGGAAAACCAAGCTATGGAAGAGTGTATTGGGAGTAAAAATAATGTCATTTGAGTGCTAAGAATGACATTGGTGGGGGAAGCTTCAATGGTATAATGATGAAACCAAAATCTGTTACAAGAGTATTAGAAAACAAGAAAACCAAGTTATGAATTATAAGTGACTAGGGAGTGAATTAAGCATGGCTTAGTGAGTGGACTTGGTGGACTAGTTTAAGGTGATTTAGATGAGTAATTAGGTGCTAAAACATGAGGATTATAGTTGGTGAAGATTGGGTAATCAATGAGCTAAGAGAGGACCTTGAACAGAGTTAGAAACTGTCAAATGTTGTAAAATCTGTAGCAGGGTCCGGGACCTAGTCCCATGGACAAAGTCCGGACCACCCCCTGTTTTCATACCGAGAGTTCAAGGCCCACTTTGGTCCGGGACTTAAGATGAGGAGAAGGTCCGGCCACCCCATTAATTTAGGCCGAGAGTGCAGTCGGTGTTTGGTCCGGGACTTGGGATAGGGACAAGGTCCCGGACCAGTGTTGAATTCCCACCAAGAGTTACGATGAGTATTGGTCCGAGACTTAGGGTAAGGACCAAGTCCCGGACCACCCCTAGAAACCTCAGAGAGTATTTTAAGGCTTTAAATGGTGGGGGTTTTAAGTGTTAATGATGTTATAAGATGTTAAGGCCTTGTTTGGTGACATGTAATGGCCCTAGGAAGTGTAAGAAAGTGTTAGAAGTGATGAGAAGTGAGAACTCAAATTAACAAGAGTAAAACCGAGTTAACGGGATAACGGGGTAAGTACAGGAGTAGCACTTTATTATGTACTGTACGAGCTAGTATTAATAATAATGTTTGAAACATTATCAGAGAATCGTTCGTGACCCGAGCATGGTGATATGACACTAAAAGTAAAAACCCCGGTGAAAGGTATGATTTTTCATACTCCGCGTGTTAACGAGTTACGTTGATTTGTGTGGTTGTGTGCCGGCTTAATCAAGATTAAGCATGAAAATAATCCCTTGTTTGATTATGTATGCCTTGTTGTATGTTGAATGAGCTAAACATACTTGTATGCCGGTGTGGTCTAACATAGTGAATGGACCGACTCGTAGTGAGTACATTGGCTAGAGACCCATAGATCGGGTCGACGCTATATAACGAAAACGTGCAAACACAAGCTAATCCGTAAAGTATAACGATAACGCAAACATATGAACCCCTAGAATATAAGGAGAAGTACGGGTTGAGTAAATACCCGATAAGGGTTAGAAAACCACATTGAAACAATCGAAACAAATGAGAGTGGAAAGATAAGTGAGCCTCCTTCAAGAGGATTTAAGATAGTTCGAAGATATGAGCTAGTGAAAAAGGTAAAGAGACCTGAGGGATTAGTAACTCCTTGAGACATGGTAGACCTCCTATATGAGGATTTTACCTGTATATGTAAATAACCGAAAGTATGAGTAAAGTAAATATATGGGTAACTCTTAAAACCTAAGATTAACCAAACTTAATTAATGTTTCCAAGGTCATTAGAAACATCGAGAGTGATGCTTCTAGACTGATATACAAATATACTATACTCCGAGAGAGTATGGGAATGTAAGTAGTCCGAGAGTAGTTGGGCCTAAGTAAAAGAGTTAGGAACTAAGAGAGAGTTCCGTGAGCTAGTTGAACCTTCCCACCATGCTAGACCCAGAGTAGGGTCGAAACCAGGGATAAGACTATGCAAAGAGCCATGAGTTTTGGCCTATGTATGTATTAAGAGTAACAAGCGTGACGTAGGAGACCTGTAGCGTCTCGAGAATCTACATGAGCTTGAGTATAATTAACCCAGAGTGTGGGTGAGATAATGAGTATAAATAACCCAGAGTGGGGTGAGTTAATGAGTATAAGTAACCCGAGAGAATTGGTGAGTATAGTACATGTAGCCCAAGAGAATGGGTGTGTACATGAATAAGTAACCCGAGAGAGCGGGTGAGATATCGAACGAGTAAACAAGGCATAGTGAGGCATAACCCTCAAGGCCTAAGAGTAAACTGATACAACTAACAACCTTGTTATGTTAGTTAGGAATTGTGTTCCGTGATTGGATGTAGATTCCTGAGCATACATGTACTTATTGTATTGCTATGATGCATGTTGTTTGACTAAAATGAAACTCCATGTATAACCGACAAAAGTAGTCGGCTACCCCGGTTAGCGCTCGGGGTATGCGAATTTCATATGCAGCGTTAAGCTGAGCCCTATGGGCGATGTTTTTATTTTACAGGTACACCGAAGATGTTACCGTTCGAGAGTAGGACGGGGTCGGTGGATTGCATGGGTAGTTAGATTTAATTACTTATGTATTGAAAGAGGTGTAAGACCGAATATGTTGTCGGCATCCATATATTGTAGACTCGGTATAGTAAAGAAGTGAGTTGGGTATGTAATTGTATTGTGTACTCGGTTGTTCCAGTTCATCAGACCGCTACGGTGTAAGAAAGGCCTGGTTAGCCACATGGGTGGCTAACGGCGTTGTTTGTTTCACCCCTCGTTGTAATTAGAGTTCCGCTGCGTGAGTAGGAGTAATTAATAACTGTTAAGAGGTAATGACGAGATAACAGTTGGGGTGTTACAAAAATGGTATCAGAGCGAAGTATCGCTGATGACTGGAAATACCGAGCTTAGGAGATACCGAGTTAGAAATTAGAGACTTAGGGCTATGGGTTGAGTGGTAGCGTGAGAGATGCGCTTGTTAGGAACTTCCAGTATGAACTGGATACCTACAATACCAGACCCCCCTCCACAATCCCCATTAAAAGCTTGGAAAGAACGCCAAAGAGACGGGAAACCCGATCTGGCACTTAATTATTATTTCGATTTGAACCAGAACCCGTCATGCGGTATCCTGAGAACTGGAAACCCCGGAGACAGATCCCGCTGGAACGACAATAACCGCACACAATGGCGGGAGGTCGAGAAATCCTAATCCAAGGAGACCGAAATCTGTGGCAGCTTGGGGCGACATGCTTAGCAGTCGCGAGTACCCAGCTGGCTGAGCAAACAGCAAGAAGAATGCACCAACCGTGCAACAAGACGGACTCATGAGAATTAATGAGAACCGGGACCATGTCTACGGCGCCATAGTTAACTAATACCCCCAATGGTATACGTATGACTAAGAATCTAGTCAAAGGTAGGTGCAACCCCCCCGCCACACCCAAAGAGGTTGCAATACTTAACTGATATAGCTTAGAAGCTACAAGCATCATTACGGGATATACCCGAATAGACTACTGAAGTAGAGCCTGAATGACTTAAACCTCGGTAACCATAGTGAAGACGTGGGAACGAGCAACGAGGTAGATCATGGAACTAATAATTATGGAACTCCGAGAGTGGAGAAGCACCTAAATGAATGACAGTCATGTCAAATGAATATGAAGCAGCTCCAAGGAGTAGTTATCCAACTAAAGGATCAAGGAAGAGCCGACAAGGCTACCTAATACAATGTGAGCAATACCGTGACGGTATGAGTTAACCTAAAAACCGCCTGTACCGCACACTTGCCACGGCAAGTGCAGTATTAGCGGGAACTAATAAGAAGAGCTTTGACAAGCGACAATACTTAGTAAGTACCAAATTGGCGAGAGAAGCCAATATGGCAAGACACCTTAAGAACTATGAAACAAAACCTTGAGAAGGCCTAATGGCCTGATCACTGTATGAAGAACATACCAGTCTGCAAGAAGTCAGACTCGATAAGAAGTAACCGGCATTGAGATGCCGTGGAGATTTTTTTTTCAACTCAAAATTTTCTTTCAAACATAGAATTTTCCAATAACCCCCAATTTTTTTTAAAAAAACCAAACCAGAGAATCACGGTAAGTTATCATAGGACGATATAAGAGGAGTTGGCAACAGAATACTTCACTTAGGTGTGTGACAGACACTACTGTGTACTAAATGAGACAAGGAACAACCGCACTCCGAAGGAGCTTGCGGGCCTGACAGACCAGTTATGAGTTAGTCGGGTAAGTGGTAACGTATCAATAAGATACTCCATGTATGTATACAAGTAGAGTACGGAACACGGGAAGTAGCCCACTCCATACTACGGATCAAAGAGCAAATTCAAACCAAGACAGTTAGACACCTCGAATGATCGAAGAACACAAGGAAGCTTACCAAGATAAGGGAGTCAAGAACCCAGTAAGATGACGGATCTAAGAATATAGCATAGGGAAGTGCGAGAAGCACAGAGTATTAGGTATAGACATTGGATATGTCTTAGGAAATACATAATGACTGGAATGAATACAGTGTAAGCAATATGGCGAAAGCTTAAAAAGACATATTAATGTTCAATAACGGGATAGAGTTCCCACAGTATACTTTACTGAAGAGAATGACAACCTGACCAAGAAGGTAAAGGAAAAGTACCAAGGATCTACCCAATAATGGGAGACATTACAACCCTAAACGGGATAGTCAAGTATATAACCGCAAGACGGAGTAAGGAACTGAATATACCCATGAATTCAGGCCAGATGAGATGGCAAAACTCGGTAAACACCCAGGAGCAATCCGAGAAGGTTGTCGGATCAACAGTAGTTGAACGAAACATCGTGTTGAGAACATAAGTGTTAAAGCAAACCACACGGGTAGAACCGAAGGGATCCCTCGTAACAAGGGATACCCTAAATTGCCAAAGGGCATGAATTAATAGCAAAGTACAAAAGGGCCTCCGGGTACGGAGGTGTGGTGAGACAACCATGTCAGAGCCCAGTAATATCTTCCAAACCATTTAATGGCATACGGAGAAGGAAACCTGCTTGAGCAGCCCGCATAGAGCGTGGCGAGGCAATGTGGCTAGTAAGCCAGTAAAACCAACTACAATACGTAGATTCAAACGTTGCAAAACAAATGCAAAAGGCATAAGTTATTGTGGAGCACGAACCATACCTTAGAGTGGGGACACACACTTGTTATTGTGGAGCCTATGGAGCGGTAATTGCGTGAATCTTCTAAGAGAAGGCTACCACCCATGAATGTAATGTGAAACCGCTAGAGCGGTGTAGTCAAACTTGAGCATGGTTTATTGCCAAGGAGTAATACGAAAAGATAGTATGTAAGAAGGCTTTGATAGCAGTGGAAAGAAACCGAGAGAGTAATCGGATTAGTAGTAAAACACTGTATGTGTGCAGTATGAATTGTAGAGTAAACGATGCGCAGTAAGCGTAAAGAGTTGGGGAGTAATATATTTTATTGAGCCAAGTGAATGGCAAGCCATAGTATAAATGGCGGGAGCACATGAGCGGAAGCTAAAGTAGTTGCGGATGCCATATAAGCGAATGTTGTAATGAGTAGAGCATGATACGCAGTAAACAGATAATGATACGGAGCTAATGAGAAAATGTGGTAAAGGAGACATAATCATCCTATCCATGAGAGATTTACTGTCATGGGTTTACGCTTCTGCACTCTGTACTACTGAGTGTTTGGTATTGCACTTGTACGGTAATGATCGAGTGGGAGGGTCAGGAATTGAGAGATTCAACGAAGCCTGTTAAGTGAGAATCTAGAGAGATAACCAGCGGCCTTTGCCAAAGAATGTGGGTTGTAACCCACAGGTCCCAGGACCGATGAATGGCTAATGCAGAGTAGTATGAGGAGGAATTCTTGTACAGAAACAAGTAAACAAACGTAATTCAGAAGCAACTGTTAATCGAGGAAGCACTGCATATTAAGTAGTAGCCTGACCTCAACACACAACAAGTCAGGAAAAGTAAGGAATAATCACAAAGGTATACAGTGTTATATGAAATAGATTTCTAAAGAATTGGAGAGAAAATCTATAACTCATCGAATCCGCATATGGTAAGAGATACCTAGCGACGATTGAGAAACCTTTAATCCCAAGTCAAAAAGGGAGAAAAGGGAGTGGATAATACATTAAGAATATAAAAAGGGCGAGTTAAGCTCTGGTTATCAGGTCACGCAGCAAAAGCTAGTGGACCGTAATTCAAGGTTAAGTATACCTAGTAAATATGAGTAAATGGCTCATCATAAACGCCTAGAAGCCTTAGAGGCTAGAACCGAACCCGGTTAGAGTTAATTAACCGCATCGAATTAAAGTACTTCATGATGCCCTGTTAGTAAACCAATGTTTAGTGATAAACATATGGTCGATTACGCGGGCGTAACCCTTTAAGGGGGGTAGGGCGAGAAACCGCTTAGTGTATGTTTACGTATAGGTTCGTAAACTACTATGTGCATGGCACAAACGAAATTAATTTCATGATTGGAACTCATGTTACATAAACAGTGTATCCATTCATAGTGTAAGTATGAGTATTGTGCATGAGAGATGCGAGTAATGTGTATACGATAAACATGAAAGAGGAGTAGAGAAACTCCTGGGGAGTGAGAATCCCTATAGTATATGTCTATTGAGATTAGACATGAGTTATGATGTATGAATCGGTATGGAAACCGATATGTAACCTTGTAGGGAGTGAGTTCCCTAGGTGATTTTATTTGAGAATGATTGATGGAGTGAGTTCCATCCCTTGGAGTTGTATGTTGTGTTTCAATTAAGTAATAAATGATGAAATGAGCCTCGAGTAGTGAATGCCTAGGTAAGTACATGGAGTAAGTTAGAATGAGGAATGACCTAAGCACTAGGAACTAGAGATTAATTGAAATGAATTGCTCATAAGTATGACTAGAAAGAGTTAAAGATAGAAAACGAGAATGTTTGACTATCTGATTGTTTGAAACTGACGTGGGAGGTGGAACTTGATTCTAGCTAGCGATCAAGGGAACGAACACAAATTGGAGTGGAAGGATAGTTCAACACTGATGCTGATCACATCAAGGTTGGATGATTCTCGAAGCTCCCTATAAGTGGTCACAAGTAATCACGCTAAAAAAAGATGCAGCTACCATAAATTTGATTTGGAGTTGTGTGATGTTTTAAAAACAATTTCCAAACAGAATTTGAAAAGGAATTTCTTCAAGTATGAAGATGGAATGAAACTGTTTTTAAACTGCTATCACCCCCGCCGATAGCTACGGCCTTAAGTCTTGATGACCGGTAGAACGGTGGCGTGTATTAGTTTTGAACCATTGCACCGTACGTGCGGTGGTCCTAAGTGACCTGTTGGGGCGGTGACAGTGTGTGATTCTTCCAAAGGCAGCGGGACGGGAAGAGTACCCTGAGACGATTCCGTGTTGAGTGAGTCAACCAGAGTGCTGGAGGATATGTATATATGTAACGTTTTGATCAGAACCGAAGGGACGTGGGCCAGAGAGAGTAAGTGCCCATTTGTCATGAAACAGCCGTGGACCAGAGAGCGTAAGAGTCCAACGTGACCGGTACCTGAGGGATCAGTAGTATATTTGTTAACACCCCTCTCCATAATCACGATATAATCCCTCACGTAGCAATAAATAAAGACGTCTCGCAGCGGTAAAATAAATAACTATTACAAAACTCACTCGGGTGTCACCGGCCATTACTCGCCCATGCGAGCAACGCAGCCAAACCACTTCCAACTTCTAAAATAAATAAACTGCTAACCGCAGTGACAACGAGAAATTCCTATACATCTCACTAAATCCATAAATCATAAACATCGACAAGTGAGCATCTACCCAATCCTGGAAATACACAACCTTACCATAAGACCATACACCATCTTCATTTCTATACGGCGTCCCCAATTACCCTGTTCCTGCTCTTCAGCTCCGACAATGATCAACAACCTGAAATGGTGTAGTATCAGCGATAGACGCTGAGTATGCCGGGCCTGGACCCTAATGGTCACTTGTCATTTTAACCGTCTTATCATTAGATCGGTTTCATGCTTTACCATTTTACAGTTATATTCAATACTGTAGTAAACATGCATAATAAATTTAACCAACCATCCAAATATCCATAAACATTCAACCATCCATCCAAATATCCATAAACATTCAACCATCCATCCAAATATTCAAACATTCATCTAATATTCCATACAACATTTATATATCGAACGTATCGAGTATCATCAAAGTAATGTACCATGTACATTCGCCGAAGCGTACAGTTGTCATATTTCATTTACCTTAGCCTTGTAGGCTCCATCCAACCATCAACACACCATAAAATATCCACAAGTATAACCAATGAACAACAAAGCGAAACAACGAGAATAATAAACAAGTATTAAGTCTCGTCCATGATATTGTTCGCCACTGTAAAAGTTTCAATTGTTTTAGTTGTTCAGTTATACCTAGTGACAATGCCTCGTTAAAACGACACGTCTCTAGTTACCCATATATTATGGCGGGTCACCCACGGCAGTAGCCACTCCAACGGTAGAGTCTCCGACCAACGAGCCATTCTAGCTCACGGGAATTTCCTTGATACTTACGGACCCGTACGCGGACATCCTGGTATCGTTTTTGTGATCACAGCGCGCACCAAGAGCCACATCCTCTTGGCTTTCCTTCCATTCATTAATTAATTTTTTAATTATACCATCGCATCGCATCGCATTACCAAATTTTCTAACACAGCAGACTAAGGTCATTAGTCCAACCCAGAGTTTGTAAACTCAGGATCCAGTGTTAGATACGAGAGCGGCGTATAGAAAAGGCCAATGCTCCGTACACAAGTCTCAGATAATATGTATGTGTTATTATCATAGTGCTACAACGTTTTACTTACGTTCCTTATATTTCATATAAGATAGCACCATAGCCGCTAGTTCGTTTTATATATATAGGTTCATATATACGAACCACTACTGTTAACTCAACAACAGTAAATAATAAGCAGCTATAAATATACAATTAACACACTCAGGCAAACAATCTTATCACAGATCACACAGAAGCCTGAATTGAGGAAGTCCTCAAAGACAACCAGAGACATATAACAACACACAAGTTATATCAACCAAATCCGAGCCCAAGGAGCAACCTTAGGACAACTCGGCAAACCCCTTTACATACCGTTCACCCTGACAGTATTACAGTGGAGTATGAATCAGCAAGATCCTATGCTCCGTGTAGTCCGTTAGCTCGTCAAGCGTCCTTGTCAGAAGTATACTCTAAACGGTAATAAAACTATAAGTCAGTCTCCATGACTAACCACATCCGGTATTTCCGAATAATAAGTAACCCCGACAATTCACCCCTGTTTTCTACAGTTGTTTGCTACAGGTCTTTTCTAAAACAGTCGGTTTGTTACTTAAAACTCATACGTCATTCTATCCACTGTTAAGTTTAATTCGTCGTATTTCTTTTAATCTTATCCACACCTAGTTTAGGTACGTAACCTATAGTTGCATGTATGCATGCATGATTATGTTTATATTATATATTTTTTTGTATTGTATCACTTATCATATTGTATTCTTTTCCGTATTGTATTATTTTCCCATCATTCCTTATCATACCATGTAGTATATAATTCATTATCTTTAGCAAATAGTATTTGCATCCCAAAAACCCATAACATATAGTTTGTAACTATATTTTTTTAAATAACCACCACCATTAAATCATATGGTTTTCAACCAAAATATATATATCCACCTTATATACATTATTCTTGTGTATGTATATATATTTTTACCACGTAGGTAATTCTCGTGAGTTTCATAAACTCTTATATTTTATGTTACATTTTATCATCTTTTATTAGATGATTGTTCCCATTAGTTGTATTATATTATACAACTTATATTAAGATTATTATCCTAATATTATGTAACATTTTATGTTGTATAATTACAACTCCTAAGGTTTATTCAATAAACACCTTAGTTAATAAATCCCATTTATTTATCGTTTGTCACATTATTTTATGTGAGTACCCCTCCTTATATTAATTCCCTTAAACCACCTTAATACCATATATTTGTCATAACATTTATGACATTGTAGACCATAGTCTAAAATTCATTTTCCAACTCTTATTAATTCTGTATAGCCCTTGAATTTATTTAAATCCCCTTTTGACCACATAACATTATGTAATGTTATACCAAAGTACTAATACCATTTGATATGGTACTTTTTATTTTCTTTAACTCATAACCTATAGTTTTTATACAAAACTATTGTATATTGCCTCATAGGCATATATTAAACCTTATACTTTTCCTTAAACCATAATTTTCCTTTATTTACCAAATCACCCCTTTCTTTTCACCATGTTATATATACCATTCAATATAACATTTCTAACCTATAAAAGAGTATAACCTATGGTTATTTTTCATAAGTTCCGAATAGACCTCAATATACATTTTATATTATCATTAGGCCCAATTTATAACATATAGTTTGATAATATCATTAAAACTATATATTATACATATACTCAACAAATACTCTTATATAATTCTAAAAATCTCCAAATTCCACCAAAGGGTTATAAATATCCTTATTAACCCATATACTCTTGGTATTTACCATTCCCCATCTATTTTTCTCCAAAGTGTCATAATGACATAATAACTATATATTATACATATATAGTTTATTTTAATTCCAAAAACAACTCAATAAATTCCTAAAAATTCCTAATAGCCCATGGGTGTTTTAAAATACCATTGTACACCCTTTATTTTTGGTAATAACATATTTACCACATATGTTATAAAAATATTACCATAAAATAAATAACTTATTATAAAACCTTAAATAAGTTATCTAACTTATTTATTTTGGTCAAAACCTAGCATATGGTCAAGGTTGACCACCTTAATATTTCCTTGACCACCAATTCTTTATATTTACGGTTTACACCCAAACTTTCTAAAATCACCATTTAACCCCAAAACTTTATAAAATCTTATAAACTTTATTTTAACTCCTTTTTAACTCTAATTTTCGGCCTTATTATTCTAAAGCCCTCAAATTTAATTTAATTACACTAAGACCCCATTCATTTCGGTAATAATTATATATCACCTAAACTTAAATAAAAGCTTGTAAATGCATAAATAAAATGGCCTAAAATACATGGCCTTATTACAAACATTTGCTCACAAAATAAATTACACATAAATGTCCCAAAATACATATAAATTTTCGGCCTCACCATAGATTCTTTGTTTATTTACCAAACTTCCACATAATGTCTTAAATTTGACAATTATGCTTGTTTAATTAGTTATAAAATTTATTAAACCATTTCTTGAACATTTTAAGGTCAAATAAGACCTTGTTTTTCTCCTTCACTCACGGCAATTGGTATACACACACTTAAACTTGTGTTAATGTATCAAGTTAAGGTTTTAAGTGATTTATACCTTGATTTAGCTTAGGTAAAGCCTTGTTTGGTTCGGCCACCTTGAGTAGGAATTCTCCACAGCTTGTTTAACATGTTTTCAAACAGAAAACAAGGCCTAGTTAGTCTCTAAGCAAGATCTAACCATAAGGAGTAATTTAATGTAAGATTTGAGGCAAAAATTACCTTAAGAGTGCAAGGAAAGTTCTAAGTGGTTTCGACCTGAACCAAACACACCACAAGGTGTTAGATCCACCATATTAACATAAGAATTAGCTAGATCTCGAAATCCTACCTTGTTATTAGGTTTTACCTTGGAAAAATGCCTAAAAAGAGTATTTCTCTTGGATCTCGGCCATCCTTGCTCCAAATGGCTAGCCAACAGATCCCACATGAAAAGGAGAAGAAGATGAGGCTATGGCCAAAATTTCACAGCCAAATTCGAAGGGAATCAAAAGTTATGAGCTTAAAGCACATTTTTACCTTAAAATGTAGATTTGAACAACCTTGGTCCCTCTACTGGTCTCAACTGAGTTTAGCTCTTGTTCTAACCTTAGAACACTGAGAATAAGCCATAGGAATTGTTGAGCCACGAAATTTAGGTGTTGGTGGTGAAGAGATGAAGAAAAAGAGCTAAAAATGACTAAAAATGACATTAAAACACTTACATTAGGCTTAGGAGCTAGATCTGCCTTCCATGCTCAAGAACAGACCTTGAGAGCTTCCATGGAAGGGAGGAGCTCAGCTGGGCAGAAGGGAATCGTGCAAGGAGGAAGGAAAGAGCTAGGTAAGGTTTGAAATAATTGAAAAAGTAAGAATAATTTAAGCTTTTACTATTCTTGTTTGTATTAGGCAGCATTATTGCCAATCAATGACTTATGTTGTCATCCCACCTCCATGCCAGCCGATTTCCACAAGGGCAAATGGGTCTTTAGCTGCCCATTGACCAAACTTGGTCATTTTGACTCCTGCGGGCCCCACTTCAGGGTTTTTTAATATTTTAATATTAAATTTGTAAAAATCTGAAAATTTGGAAATTAAATTCCTAATATCATATAATATGATATTTATTATATTTAAAGGTATTTATAACCTTTTAGCCCATTTAAAACCAATTTAAAAGACAATTTCACAAAAACGTGCTTTAAGGAGTTTTAGCGCACATTTTGTGTTGCCTGGTGTTTCTGAGCTCTGTTTTCTTTGACAACGGTCTTGTTGTGTTCCTTACATGATATTTGATCATGTAATTCAATTTTATATCATTTAGAGGTCATTAGACCTTTAAGGTTTCTTAGAGCACATTTTTGCCCTTTTTGACCTTGAAGCATGAAAGTGCTTTTTCTTTGTGTTGGAGTGTTGCCCAACAATTATAATATGTTTAATATTATGTTAATAGACTTAGGACAAATTTTTAGGTCCTACATAGTTCATTTGGGTATTTATTTACCCTTAACAGTCAAAGGGTGCAACATCTTGTTTGTGTTGACCACTGTTGTTCTCAGTTGACTTTTAAGGCATGTTTAAGCCTTAATTAATATGATTTGATATTTAATCCATGTTTAATAAGTTTGGGGTATTTCAGTCTACCCCCCTTAAAAAGACTTCGTCCCGAAGTCTCTTAATCAAATAGGTAACTATATAAATGTATAACTACCCATTATTCCCATAATGTATATCTATGTGATATATCATTTACATACATCGTGTTGTGCCTATACAGCACATAGCCATCACGTTGTGGCGTTAGTTCAATCATATATGGATATAGGTGATCCATCAGCACCATCATTTCCTATCAGTTCTACCAACCCTGACAACCTCCCTGAGGTGTCCATAATATTCCATTGTTCCACATTCCATATCTAATGATTCATTTCTTATCTAGGCGATACCATATGTAATCATTCTATAAAGCAATATGAATACATATCACAAATAGCATAAGCAAGGTGTTACACACATGATGTAAACACAACATTCATACAGGTATCTCGTAAGATACGTACATACAAGTGTATATCCACACACAAACAAACCAAACAACGCACGCCCCGCGTACCAACCATAACCAACAAAACCAATTCACTGTATGCTATGCATACTAAATAATTCACATATTAACCAAACAAACCTCGTATGCCCCGCACACCACCAATTCTCTTTTTTTTTTGTATGCAATGCATATCAAACAAACAAAACTTAGTGCACACATGTGCACAGCAAGAGGCTCTACCCCCCTTAAAAAGGGTTACGCCCCCGTACCCCACAAGTATACAACAGCCGCTCAACAAGGAGCGCTGGATACTTGGCTCTCAAAGAGTTCACCAACTCGTGGATTATCCTCATATCAGAGAGACGGGTGACTCTAGCCCTTCTGGGCTCCACAATTCGTAAGGGATGTGGCACTAATCATTTGTGCTCTTCCCAAATTCATTCTAATGGGCCCACTCGCTCCGTATGAGGTGCAGACCCATGAACACAGGCTCAATTTGCCTTTCTTTTTTTTTTTTCCATTGCTGTGAATCCGCTTGTTTGGATCACTAGCATACATGTGGGTCTTTTCTCACTGATATTCAGTTGAGGTATACTATGACATTGGCCATTGTTAGTACTTAGTGCTTTTGCACTTGTCTTTGTAATACTAAGACGTACCAGCCTAAATGTCCACAAAGATGATGCTTGTCATCCATGTCTCCTGGTATTTTGTTCCGGAGTAACACACTGTTGTAGTTCTTTTTTTTTTCACACTCTTGTTGATATCCACTTTATCTTTCTCGTTCACTAGATTAATAACTGCACGAGTGCAATACCAAAACACTCAGTCATACAGAGTGCAGAGGCGTAAACGCTCAACAGCTATATCCATGAGTCAAACAGAAAGATGTGCGAATTATCCTGTGAGTGGTACATTCTAAATCCATTGTTCTTTAAGCAAGATATCTGCTATCATATAGCTTTATCTTTTCTCCTTGCGTAGTCACGCGTTTATGTCCATATTATCTGGTAGATTTCCTCTGGATTGCAAGCATTTGCTTGATCCTTATGAGGGTTCTACATATTTTTCGTCTATAATGGGTTTTCTTGTTGCTTTTTTTTTTTCTGGTTTTCCTGTCCTTAAACTGTTCCTTTGTCTTCTCTGTATACTGCCCACTGTTCTCTGTTGAAGGTTCTTTTCCCCTTTTTTCCTAGCCCGTTGGTTTAACTGTGGCTCTTCTCGTCCATCTTCGAGGTAATCCGTCTTACTGTCCGTAGAATGGAGTTGACTACTTCTCACGTTCCTAACACTGCTTGTCTACTTGCATGGGGTACCGTACTGATACATTACTACTTACCCGACGAACTCATAAATAAGTCTGTCAGGCCCACATGCTCCTAACGGAGTGCGGTCGTCCCATGACTCGTTTAGTAAACTGGTAATGTCTATCACACGGTTGTTGTGAAGTATTCTGTTGTCAATCTCCCTTTGATGGATATCCTTTTTTTTTGTTCTTCTTCTTTTTTTTTGGTCTTCTTTTTGCTTCTGCTTTTTTTTTGTCTTCTTTTTGCTTCTACCTCTCTTTTTTTTTTGTCTAATAGTTCGTGTTATCGGTTATCCCGTAATAAGTGTTATTGCCTTTGTGGCATTCGTGATAACTTGTATCATAGACTAGTATCGTTCAATTCGGTGTAAGTAAAATCCGTGCTATATTAGCAAACTTGTTTCTCTTTTTTTTTGATCTCATTGAGTACAACACCTTTTCCTTTTTCTCCCTGTTTCTTTTTTTTTATCATCCATAATTCATATTCGTCCCCTCATCCATGTAATTGGATGCATTGCAGATTGCATAATAGTTTGAGCAATTGGCTCTTCACTTCCCAACCATCCTCACTGACGGTGGTGCATCTACAAAGGGTATGCTTGTCCATAAGGACTAAACATGTATCACTAGTAGTGATTAGCATTCAATGCCGGTATACACTGTGGTATTTGGCTAATAGCCCTGTCTGAAACTTCCTCGAACGTTTAAACTGGTGTTTTTTTTTTACAGTCATAGTGGCTGTATGATGTGTCCAGTTGCAGTGGTTGGACTATCGGTCCTTCCAAAATTGCATAGGTTTCTAATCCCCAGGTTTCAATGAAAAAGTTTGTAAAACAGTTTTTTTTTATTATTAAAGGTTAAAAGTAGTAGTTGTTGCAGTTGCATTTGCAGTAGTTGTTACTGTTGCTGTTGCTGTCGCTGCACTTGCTGTAGCAAGTGCGCAAGGCAGATGGAAATTTCAGTGGTTTTCTTGTCATAGCGCTTGCAATAGCAAGTGCGCCATGCAGGTGGAAATTCTGGTTCAGTAGTTCCCGGTCTCTTTGACTCTGTGTCATAGAGTATAGGCTACATGGTAATGTAAGCATTAATATCCTGTTCATATATATTACCCTTCAAGGTTCAAAGTTTATTGGTACTGTGTACACACAACTAATCCCAAAGTCTTACACGAAAGGCGAGTGGTCAATGACACACTCCCATATACTTATAACATAGCTCCTTTTAACATTCACAGTAAGCACACAACATAGTAAGTAAAAGTCTTCCACCAGCGGTCTCATGGAGTTAGGGTACTCATGCCCTATTTACTCCCTTGCCCTTCAGGGCTCCAGCATCAGTAGATGTCTGGCCATCTTGACCGCCTCGTGGTACTCCAGATCCTCCAGCTGAGGTCTTTTGAGTATTCTTTTGTGGCCTGTAATTACGGCTCTCTGGGTTCATCCAGCATTCAAATTCCCTATGGCCTTCTTTGTGGCAGTACCGACAGACAACTTTGCGGCCTTCGCAATCGACCCCTGGATGGTCTTTCCCACAACGCTTACAGTAAAAATGGCGCTGGGGCTGTCCGGTGCCTAATGGTAGTATTTAAGTTTATGTTAAAAATCTGGTGGTATAAAGGTTAAGATTATATTTGTATTTAAGAGGTAGGTGTTCTCACCCTTAGGAGGTGCAGATCTCAGAGGTTTAGCATCAATAGCTGGGCCGGTCAACCGAAGGATGGGCTCTTTCCCTTTCTTTCCTTTGTGACCCTGTTGCCCCTTTCTTTTGGAAAGACTTCCTGTTTAAATGTTTCGGGTCAGTATTTATAAGATATTTAGTATGGTAAACAGTTTAGAGTGGGATAAGTCCTTACTTTCCCTTTCTCTGGCCTCCTCCTGGAGATGCTCCTCCACCCTCAGACTCTCCTTCAGGGTTCTTCCTTTTCTTTGCCCCGAGAGTCTCTTCCCGAGTCCGGAGCATTAGCTCAGTTCTCGAGGCAGCCTCATAATACTCCTGGAATCTCCTTGGTAAGTTCTCACAAAGTTAATTGGTAATGTAGTAAGTAAAGAATTTTATGGCTTTCATGTTAGCACCTGGATGGTAGTGTAGAGGGTAGCACCCATCGCCATCTGAATGCGAAATAATAGTCCTCCCCGGAACTTCTCGACCTTCACGGTCTCTGAGTAATCCACACCGGGAATGGAGTCCAGCTGACCAATGAATCGGGCGTAATACTCATCCACGGTCAGACTTCCTTGGGTCAGTGTCTCGGACTCCTGGCGCTTCTTCTGTTTGAGGTGCGCCGGGTAGTATTTTCCTCTTAGTAATTCTACAAAGGCGGCCCACGAAAAGTCGGGCGTAGCCAGGTGATGGTCCTTGACCAACCTCCACCAAGTGCTAGCTGCATCCTTCAGATGGAAAGCAGCGATGGCGACCTTCTTGTCGTCAGGTACTTGTAAAGCTTCATAGGCCTTCTCATGTTCAACGATATAATGTTCCAAAGCTACGGGGTCTGGTTCCCCAGAATATGTAGGTGGTCGGGACTTTGTAACTGACTTCAGCCAGTTCGTTTCCCTGGGCTGTGGCGGGTGGGCTGGTGCTCTTCCTATCTGAGTACCCAGCTGTGCAAGAACGGCTGCAACCGTCTCAGCAACTCCTGGAATGCCGGGGTCGCCGCCTCCACCTCTTCCAGTACCACGCCCTCTAGTTCCACTAGACATCTGTAGTGCAGTATGTCACATAATTACTCGGTAAATTACCGTACACAACCAATAGATATTAAGTCGCCATAAAGGCTAACCTGTCACGCAATTTGCGTTACTAGACACAATATCTCTTAAGACGAATCGTCTCGTACTTCCCAAACGTTTCCCAATATTTCCCAAGTCCTAAGCTCACTGTCTTAACCTACTTTCTCGTCATCAGAGCGGTACTCCGCTCTGATACCACTTTTGTAACACCCCTCTCCATAATCACGATATAATCCCTCGCGTAGCAATAAATAAAGACGTCTCGCAGCGGTAAAATAAATAACTATTACAAAACTCACTCGGGTGTCACCGGCCATTACTCGCCCATGCGAGTAACGTAGCCAAACCACTTCCAACTTCCAAAATAAATAAACTGCTAACCGCAGTGACAACGAGAAATTCCTATACATCTCACTAAATCCATAAATCATAAACATCGACAAGTGAGCATCTACCCAATCCTGGGAATACACGACCTTACCATAAGACCATACACCATCTTCATTTCTATGCTACGTCTCCAATTACCCTGTTCCTGCTCTTCAGCTCCGACAATGATCAACAACCTGAAATGGTGTAGTATCAGCGATAGACGCTGAGTATGCCGGGCCTGGACCCTAATGGTCACTTGTCATTTTAACCGTCTTATCATTAGATCGGTTTCATGCTTTACCATTTTACAGTTATATTCAATACTGTAGTAAACATGCATAATAAATTTAACCAACCATCCAAATATCCATAAACATTCAACCATCCATCCAAATATCCATAAACATTCAACCATCCATCCAAATATTCAAACATTCATCTAATATTCCATACAACATTTATATATCGAACTTATCGAGTATTATCAAAATAATGTACCATGTACATTCGCCGTAGCGTACAGTTGTCATATTTCATTTACCTTAGCCTTGTAGGCTCCATCCAACCATCAACACACCATAAAATATCCACAAGTATAACCAATGAACAACAAAGCGAAACAACGAGAATAATAAACAAGTATTAAGTCTCGTCCATGATATTGTTCGCCACTGTATAAGTTTCAATTGTTTTAGTTGTTCAGTTATACCTAGTGACAATGTCTCGTTAAAACGACACGTCTCTAGTTACCCATATATTATGGCGGGTCACCCACGGCAGTAGCCACTCCAACGGTAGAGTCTCCGACCAACGAGCCATTCTAGCTCACGGGAATTTCCTTGATACTTACGGACCCGTACGCGGACATCCTGGTATCGTTTTTGTGATCACAGCGCGCACCAAGAGCCACATCCTCTTGGCTTTCCTTCCATTCATTAATTAATTTTTTTTTTAATTATACCATCGCATCGCATCGCATTACCAAATTTTCTAACACAGCAGACTAAGGTCATTAGTCCAACCCAGAGTTTGTAAACTCAGGATCCAGTGTTAGATACGAGAGCGGCGTATAGAAAAGGCCAATGCTCCGTACACAAGTCTCAGATAATATGTATGTGTTATTATCATAGTGCTACAACGTTTTACTTACATTCCTTATATTTCATATAAGATAGCACCATAGCCGCTAGTTCGTTTTATATATATAGGTTCATATATACGAACCACTACTGTTAACTCAACAACAGTAAATAATAAGCAGCTATAAATATGCAATTAACACATTCAGGCAAACAATCTTATCACAGATCACACAGAAGCCTGAATTGAGGAAGTCCTCAAAGACAACCAGAGACATATAACAACACACAAGTTATATCAACCAAATCCGAGCCCAAGGAGCAACCTTAGGACAACTCGGCAAACCCCTTTACATACCGTTCACCCTGACAGTATTACGGTGGAGTATGAATCAGCAAGATCCTATGCTCCGTGTAGTCCGTTAGCTCGTCAAGCGTCCTTGTCAGAAGTATACTCTAAACGGTAATAAAAACTATAAGTCAGTCTCCATGACTAACCACATCCGGTATTTCCGAATAATAAGTAACCCCGACAATTCACCCCTGTTTTCTACAGTTGTTTGCTACAGGTCTTTTTCTAAAACAGTCGGTTTTGTTACTTAAAACTCATACGTCATTCTTTTCACTGTTAAGTTTAATTCGTCGTATTTCTTTTAATCTTATCCACACCTAGTTTAGGTACGTAACCTATAGTTGCATGTATGCATGCATGATTATGTTATATTATATATTTTTTTGTATTGTATCACTTATCATATTGTATTCTTTTCTGTATTGTATTATTTTCCCACCATTCCTTATCATACCATGTAGTATATAATTCATTATCTTTTGCAAATAGTATTTGCATCCCAAAAACCCATAACATATAGTTTGTAACTATATATTTTTTTTAAATAACCACCACCATTAAACCATATGGTTTTCAACCAAAATATATATCCACCTTATATACATTATTCTTGTGTATGTATATATATTTTTACCACGTAGGTAATTCTCATGAGTTTCATAAACTCTTATATTTTATGTTACATTTTATCATCTTTTATTAGATGATTGTTCCCATTAGTTGTATTATATTATACAACTTATATTAAGATTATTATCCTAATATTATGTAGCATTTTATGTTGTATAATTACAACTCCTAAGGTTTATTCCATAAATACCTTAGTCAATAAATCCCATTTATTTATCGTTTGTCACATTATTTTATGTGAGTACCCCTCCTTATATTAATTCCCTTAAACCACCTTAATACCATATATTTGTCATAACATTTATGACATTGTAGACCATAGTCTAAAATTCATTTTCCAACTCTTATTAATTCTGTATAGCCCTTGAATTTATTTAAATCCCCTTTTGACCACATAACATTATGTAATGTTATACCAAAGTACTAATACCATTTGATATGGTACTTTTTATTTTCTTTAACTCATAACCTATAGTTTTTATACAAAACTATTGTATATTGCCTCATAGGCATATATTAAACCTTATACTTTTCCTTAAACCATAATTTTCCTTTATTTACTAAATCACCCCTTTCTTTTCACCATGTTATATATACCATTCAATATAACATTTCTAACCTATAAAAGAGTATAACCTATGGTTATTTTTCATAAGTTCCGAATAGACCTCAATATACATTTTATATTATCATTAGGCCCAATTTATAACATATAGTTTGATAATATCATTAAAACTATATATTATACATATACCTCAACAAATACTCTTATATAATTCTAAAAATCTCCAAATTTCACCAAAGGGTTATAAATATCCTTATTAACCCATATACTCTTGGTATTTACCATTCCGCCATCTATTTTTCTCCAAAGTGTCATAATGACATAATAACTATATATTATACATATATAGTTTATTTTTAATTCCAAAAACAACTCAATAAATTCCTAAAAATTCCTAATAGCCCATGGGTGTTTTAAAATACCATTGTACACCCTTTATTTTTGGTAATAACATATTTACCACATATGTTATAAAAATATTACCATAAAATAAATAACTTATTATAAAACCTTAAATAAGTTATCTAACTTATTTATTTTGGTCAAAACCTAGCATATGGTCAAGGTTGACCACCTTAATATTTCCTTGACCACCAATTCTTTATATTTACGGTTTACACCCAAACTTTCTAAAAATCACCATTTAACCCCAAAACTTTATAAAATCTTATAAACTTTATTTTAACTCCTTTTTACCTCTAATTTTCGGCCTTATTATTCTAAAGCCCTCAAATTTAATTTAATTACACCTAAGACCCCATTTCATTTCGGTAATAATTATATATCACCTAAACTTAAATAAAAGCTTGTAAATGCATAAATAAAATGGCCTAAAATACATGGCCTTATTACAAACATTTGCTCACAAAATAAATTACACATAAATGTCCCAAAATACATATAAATTTTCGGCCTCACCATAGATTCTTTGTTTATTTACCAAACTTCCACAT
This sequence comes from Limonium bicolor, assembly GCA_023374045.1. Classification (NCBI taxonomy): domain Eukaryota; kingdom Viridiplantae; phylum Streptophyta; class Magnoliopsida; order Caryophyllales; family Plumbaginaceae; genus Limonium; species Limonium bicolor. The sequence goes on along the minus strand of CM041777.1, from coordinate 79,424,761 downwards.
AATGTCTTAAATTTGACAATTATGCTTGTTTAATTAGTTATAAAATTTATTAAACCATTTCTTGAACATTTTAAGGTCAAATAAGACCTTGTTTTTCTCCTTCACTCACGGCAATTGGTATACACACACTTAAACTTGTGTTAATGTATCAAGTTAAGGTTTTAAGTGATTTATACCTTGATTTAGCTTAGGTAAAGCCTTGTTTGGTTCGGCCACCTTGAGTAGGAATTCTCCACAGCTTGTTTAACATGTTTTCAAACAGAAAACAAGGCCTAGTTAGTCTCTAAGCAAGATCTAACCATAAGGAGTAATTTAATGTAAGATTTGAGGCAAAAATTACCTTAAGAGTGCAAGGAAAGTTCTAAGTGGTTTCGACCTGAACCAAACACACCACAAGGTGTTAGATCCACCATATTAACATAAGAATTAGCTAGATCTCGAAATCCTACCTTGTTATTAGGTTTTACCTTGGAAAAATGCCTAAAAAGAGTATTTCTCTTGGATCTCGGCCATCCTTGCTCCAAATGGCTAGCCAACAGATCCCACATGAAAAGGAGAAGAAGATGAGGCTATGGCCAAAATTTCACAGCCAAATTCGAAGGGAATCAAAAGTTATGAGCTTAAAGCACATTTTTACCTTAAAATGTAGATTTGAACAACCTTGGTCCCTCTACTGGTCTCAACTGAGTTTAGCTCTTGTTCTAACCTTAGAACACTGAGAATAAGCCATAGGAATTGTTGAGCCACGAAATTTAGGTGTTGGTGGTGAAGAGATGAAGAAAAAGAGCTAAAAATGACTAAAAATGACATTAAAACACTTACATTAGGAGCTTAGGAGCTAGGTCTGCCTTCCATGCTCAAGAACAGACCTTGAGAGCTTCCATGGAAGGGAGGAGCTCAGCTGGGCAGAAGGGAATCGTGCAAGGAGGAAGGAAAGAGCTAGGTAAGGTTTGAAATAATTGAAAAAGTAAGAATAATTTAAGCTTTTACTATTCTTGTTTGTATTAGGCAGCATTATTGCCAATCAATGACTTATGTTGTCATCCCACCTCCATGCCAGCCGATTTCCACAAGGGCAAATGGGTCTTTAGCTGCCCATTGACCAAACTTGGTCATTTTGACTCCTGCGGGCCCCACTTCAGGGTTTTATTAATATTTTAATATTAAATTTGTAAAAATCTGAAAAATTGGAAATTAAATTCCTAATATCATATAATATGATATTTATTATATTTAAAGGTATTTATAACCTTTTAGTCCATTTAAAACCAATTTAAAAGACAATTTCACAAAAACGTGCTTTAAGGACTTTTAGCGCACATTTTGTGTTGCCTGGTGTTTCTGAGCTCTGTTTTCTTTGACAACGGTCTTGTTGTGTTCCTTACATGATATTTGATCATGTAATTCAATTTTATATCATTTAGAGGTCATTAGACCTTTAAGGTTTCTTAGAGCACATTTTTGCCCTTTTTGACCTTGAAGCATGAAAGTGCTTTTTCTTTGTGTTGGAGTGTTGCCCAACAATTATAATATGTTTAATATTATGTTAATAGACTTAGGACAAATTTTTAGGTCCTACATAGTTCATTTGGGTATTTATTTACCCTTAACAGTTAAAGGGTGCAACATCTTGTTGTGTTGACCACTGTTGTTCTCAGTTGACTTTTAAGGCATGTTTAAGCCTTAATTAATATGATTTGATATTTAATCCATGTTTAATAAGTTTGGGGTATTTCATCAAGGTTCTCCCCCGGGCTTTCAAAAACAGCCTCCACCGCCTCCTCAATCTGATGAAAATGCGGAATTGAGAGACATGATGAAATATCTTGTGTCAGTGGTTCAAATCAAGTCGGTGGAGTTGGACACATTCAAAGCAAATCAGGAAGCCACATACAGAAGGGTTGAGACCCAACTTGAGCATATATCTCAGCAGCTCTCTCAGAGGTCGAGTGGAACCCTCCCAAGCCAACCGAAAGCTAATCCTAAGGAGCAAGCAAACACGGTGACCTTGAGAAGTGGCGACTTCTTAACTCCTCCTTACCGCATGATGAATATGAACTTCAAGAAAGTCAATCGCAAGTGAATCAAGAAGAGAGGGAAATGAAGAGATCATGGAAGAAATTCTTCCTCCACCAAAAAATGTTCCCAAGGAAAAAAGGCTCCTGAAGTCTCTCCCTCTTCACTCTTGTCAACATCTTCCTCCCCTTCCCTTTCCAAAACGATTTTAAAAGAAAAATTTGGATGAGCAATTTGGCAAGTTTTTGAGCATATTCAAGAAATTGACAATTAACATTCCTTTCTCTGATGCACTGAAACAGATGCCCATCTATGCCAAATTCATGAAAGATATCATAGCAAACAAAAGATCATTGGAAGAAGCAGAAACTGTGCATCTCACGGAAGAATTTGCGGCAGTGCTTCAAAGAAGCCTCCCTCTAAAGCTCAGAGATCCGGGTTTGCCTATCGTACCTTGCTTTATTAATGAAATTGATTGTGGTAGTGGACTATGTGATTTGGGAGCTAGTATAAATCTCATGCCTCTCTCAATCTTTAATAAGCTAGGAATTGGTAATTGTGCACCCACCTCCATTCAGTTACAACTTGCTGATAGATCTTTGGTATTCCCTAAGGGAAAGGTCAAGGACTTAGTAGTGATTGTAGGAACATTTGTCTTCCCTACCGATTTTATATTTATTGATATGGAGGAAGATAAGAGAGTGCCACTGATTTCGGGTCGACCCTTCATGCGAATAGCTAAGACCCTTATAGATGTGGAACAAGGAAAAATAATCCTGCGACTTCATGATGAAACACTTGAATTTGATATGTCTAAAGTTGTTAAGAGACCCTCACAAGTTGAGGCTGTATTTTCTACAGATGTCATTGTTAACATTTTCCAGGATCACTCTCTTACTCTTGTTCAAAATGACACTCTTGAAATGGCTTTGCTTGAAGCCTTTGATGATGATTATGAGGCAATCTCGGAGATAAGCGAGATGGTAGCAGAGCTGAATAACCGATTTGTTCCCCATATAACCCGCTACCCACCAACGAAGCCACTAGAGCGTACTGCACAGAAACCACCCACCTCAGTCGAGAAGTCTCCCACTGTAGAGATGAAACCTCTACCTTCTCATCTTAAGTACGCTTATTTGACTGACCCGTGTGTTCTACCTATTATTACTCTTCTTCTTTGACAGGTGCACAAGAGGAAAGTCTGATGAAGGTGCTTCGAAGCCATAAAAGGGCCATTGGGTGGTCAATAGCCGATATCAAGGGCATAAACCCCTTTTTGTACTCATCAGATATTTATGGAGAATGACTACCAGCCTCTGGTTTAACCTCAGAGAAGGCTCAACCCGAACATGAAGGAGGTGGTCAAGAAGGACGTTTTGAAGTTGCTTGATGCGGATATTATCTATGCTATCTCCGATAGCAAGTGGGTAAGCTCGGTGCAAGTGGTGCCCAAGAAAGGTGGTATGACGTGGTCCCCAATATAATGGAGAGATGGTGTCTCAGAGGACCACGACCGGGTGGAGAGTCTGCATCGACTATAGAAAGCTGAACATCGCCACCAGAAAAGACCATTTCCCCTCCCATTCATTGATCAGATGTTGGAGAGGTTAGCGGGTCAGGACTACTACTACTTTTTGGCCGGATATTCCGGGTACCTTCAAATCCCAATTGCTCCTGAGGACTAAGAGAAAACAACATTCACTTGTCCTTATGGAACATTTGCCTACTTTTGGATGCCCTTGGGCCTTTGCAACGCCCCTGCCACATTCCAAAGGTGCATGATGTCTATCTTCTCGGACTTTTTAGAGAAGAGCATCAAGGTCTTCATGGATGATTTCTCAGTTTTTGGGCTTGACTTCGACACTTGCCTGTGCTAATCTTGATGCCATTCTCGCCCGTTGTGAAGAGACAAATCTTGTTTGAACTGGGAGACTTGTCACTTCATGGTCCAAGAGGGCATTGTCCTTGGCCACAAGATATCATCTAAGGGCATTGAAGTTGACCAAGATAAAGTGGAAATTATCAAGAAACTTCCCCCACCAACCACGGTCAAGGATGTGAGGAGCTTCCTCGGGCATGCTGGGTTCTACCGGAGATTCATTAAGGACTTCTCTAAAATATCCAAGCCACTGTGTGACCTCCTTGCCAAGGACTCCAAATTTGAATTCACCAAGGAGTGCCTTAAGGCTTTCAATACCCTGAAGGAGTGCTTCATTTCAGCCCCCATCGTCGTGTCTCCCGATTGAAATCTTCCATTTGAGATAATGTGCGATGCTAGCGACTACGCGGTGGGAGATGTTTTGTGCCAAAAGAAGGAGAGGATTTTGAGGAGTATCTACTATGGTAGTAGAACGCTCAACGACGCTCAAAAGAACTATGCCACTACCGAAAAGGAATTGTTGGCGGTGGTGTTTGCTCTTGACAAGTTCTGATCCTACCTTCTTGGGAGTAAGGTCATTGTCCACAACGATCACTCAGCTCTTAAATATCTATTCAACAAGGAGGATGCAAAGCCCCGACTTCTCATATGGATTCTTCTTCTATAAGAATTCGAGATTGAAATCAAGGATAAACTAGGAGTGAAGAATGTGGTTGCCGACCATCTTTCTAGAATGAAAGCACCGGATGATGGAGTACCGATCAATGAATTCTTCCCTGATGAAAGCATTTTCGTGATCGAGGAGAATGGAGACCCTTGGTATGCCGATATTGCAAATTATTTGGCAAGGGGGATGATCCCACATGAGATGAACTCTCATCAGCGTAAGAAATTCTTCTCCAACGTCAAGCAGTATTACTGGGATGATCCATTGCTGTTCAAGACTTGTGCTGATGGGGTGATCAGAAAGTGTGTCCCAAGAGGTGAAATTCGAGAAATCCTTCATCATTGTCACGCTGGTGAAACCGGAGGCCATCATGGACCAGTCCGCATTGCAGCCAAAGTTCTTTAATCCGGGTTCTTTTGGAAGACCCTATATAAGGATAGTCATGCCTTTGTGGCCTCATGCGATCAGTGTCAGCGACTTGGCAACATCTCCCGCAGGCATGAAATGCCCTTGAACATCATGCTAGAGGTGGAACCATTTGACTTATAGGGTATCGACTTCATGGGCCCCTTCCTTTCTTCATGTTCTAACCTCTTCATCTTGGTGGCCGTCAATTACGTTACCAAGTGGGTGGAAGCCATCGCCTCCCCTACTAATGATGCCAAGGTTGTGATTCGGTTCTTGAAAAAGAACATCTTCACGAGGTTTGGAGTGTCATGAGCGATTCTAAGTGATGGGGGATCTCACTTCTACAACAAGCAGTTCGAGGCATTGATGACCAAGTATGGAGTGAGACACAAGGTTGCCTTACCCTACCACCCCCAAGCTAATGGTCAAGCTGAGGTGACAAACCGAGAGCTCAAATGGATCCTTCAAAAGACCGTAAATTCTTCCAAAAAATATTGGTCTTTGAAGCTTGATGAAGCTCTGTGGGCTTACTGAACCGCCTATAAAACTCCAATAGGTATGTCTCCTTACCGCCTGGTTTATGGTAAAGCTTGTCATTTGCCAGTCGAGCTTGCGCACAAATCCTATTGGGCGGTGAAGGCCCTCAACTATGACCTAAAGAAGGCCGGCGACAAGAGGAAGTTCAACCTAACCGAGTTGGAGGAAATTTGAGAGGAAGCCTATGAGAATAACCGCATATGCAAGGAGAAAGCTAACAAGTGACATGATAAAGTGATCATGAAGCGGGAGTTCCATGAGGGTGGTCGGGTATTACTCTACAACTCCCGACTGAAGCTTTTCCCTGGTAAGTTAAAATCCTATTGGGCGGGTCCTTTCACTGTCACAAGGATAACTCCGTATGGTGCATTCGAGCTGAAAAATGTAAAAGGGGAAACCTTTATGGTCAACGGTTCCCGGTTGAAGCATTATGTGGGTGGCGACATCGAAAAGGTTGAAGCTCGTGCTTTACATCTTCGGGATGCCCAGGTTTGATCTGACTTAAACTATGGTCTAGCCAAAGACCTTAAAAAGAAGGGCAGCTTTCTGGGAGGCAACCCGGATCTCTTTCGATCTCTTTAAGTAATTTTAGTGGAGTAGCATGTGTAGATTCTTTTTGCTTGTGTGCGTACTTATTTTAGATGTTTCTGGATGTTTTTGTGGTTTGGATGGTTTTTCTGTGGCTGTTGATGATATGAGAAAGAAAAGAAAAATAATGGGGCAATTTTTGGGTCGACTGACCCAGAGGACCAACCCACAATGGGTCGGTCTAGTGCAACTCTCGCATGGGGCAACTTACTGACTTTGACCGACCCACAAAGTCATGGGTTGGACCTGGGTCGATCGCGCAAACCTACGGAGTCCTAACTTACTGGAATCGACTGACCCACAGTCCTGGGTCGAACTTGGGTCGGTCGTGTAAAGTTTTTGAAAACCAACTTCCTGGAATAGACCGACCCACGGTCCTGGGTCGGACTTGGGTCGGTCGTGCTAAAAGTTTTGAAAAAAAAATCCTATAACGTTGTGTTTTCATTAAAACGGTCACCCACCCCTTTTCTTCCTCCTTCTTCCCCGAAAATCCCTCTTTCCCCCGATACCCAGCCCCTTCTGCGCTCTCCCTTCTCCCTGCGCACCAGCCTAGCCGCACCAGTGCACCGGCCACCTGCAACGACGCCTCCGCCTCCCGCGTCTGCACGCGACCCTGACGCCGCCCTGCGCTGCGCGTGCCAGCCGCCACTCCACTAAGACGCCCGCACACCACCAGCTTCAGCCATCTCTTGAAATCCCTAAATCTATCCCCCAAATCGGTTTTGGTCGATTTTGACCGATTTTTGTGCCCAATCCTGTCAATCTTTACTCCTGCCCCTTCCAAACACATCAAGGTACTTGTCCCTAACCTTAATTTGTAAATTTTTGATGATTTCGAACAAGTTATATTTTGGTCCAGAATTAGGTCAAACCAAATGGGGCCTTAGGTGAAAAAATTGTGATTGGTGCAAATTTGGTGATTTGGGTTGACTCTCATTGCTACTTAGGGGTTTGTGTGTAAAAACTGAATGAAAAACTTGGCAACTTGGTGGTTCTGGCATAAATTTTATGTTTCCAAGCTTAAATTGCATTATGTTTTGCTTCGCATACATTAATGGTATGGACATTATGCCACTACTTGTCGAAATTGTTGGGCAGTCATGGGTGAAATAAATTGGTTGATTGGCTAGGGCAGTGCGCTTTTATGGTTGCGAATGAAGTAGCTCAAATTGTGAAAAAAGGGGGGTAACTTCTTTAACTGCTTGGTGTCTTATGACTTTGTGGTTGAATTGTGGTATTAAGGTGCTTGCATATCTTACTGACAGCCTTCGGGTTAATTTTGTGGAGGTTCTTAGAACCTAGAAAGGGTAGTAAAATGGGGGAGACTCTGCCCAAATTTTTATTTTTAGTTGCACTATTATCTTTTGTTTCTCTTCCTTTTAGTCTTCCATCTAACTACTACTTGGCTGTTTTCTGTTTCCTTTTCTTGTGTGTTCCTTTGTTTGCTTTTTGATGTTTCAGAACCATGAGTTCCCGACCCAGACGCAACTCCAAGCACATGAGTGGTGCCAGCTCTTCTCAGGCTCCCGCGCTCGCACCCGTGCCTGCCCGTCATCCCTTGGGTCTTATTGATGGCCGTTTCATCAACGAGGAGGCCCAAAGCTAGTACAACAATCCTCGCCCTCGAGAATTTGTGTGGGAGCGCACTGTCGACCCCGAGCTAATCTCAGACCTCGGGCTTCAAGATGTTATGGACCGCACTAGGTGGGGGTGTGTCCTGGACATGGGCGGCCAATACTGCCCTCGTCTCATGAAAGAGTTTTAAGCCAATGCTGCTGAGGAGGCGGGGCTCGGGCAACCTACCATCATCTCCTATGTCCGTGGCCAGCGCATCCGCATCACCCGGAGTCCTTTCTACGCTTTTTCGGCTTCTGCTCGAGGACTTCCACTACACCACCATATCTGTCGGTGACATTGGCGCTCACCGGTGGCACTACCTGTCCGCTCTCACTGTCCAGCGCAGAAAGAAGAACCAGGCCGGGACAGATGTTAGGGTCACCATGACCCTAAACATGGTGAGTGACCCTGTCAGGAGGGTCGTGTTAGCGCTACTCGCCATAGCATCTTACCTCGGGATAACAAGGATTTAAATGCCATGGACTGCTATATGATGGACTACATCATAACCCCGGACCCGGCCATGCCTCTCCTCTCTCTCTCCTGGTTGATGTTCTGACACCTCCAGCATATTGTGAAGCAGAAGGACACCCATCACTTGGGTTTCCCTCACTTCCTACACCTCCAGATTGTCCACCAGGGCGTATCGACTGAGGGTGAGGCTGTCTCTGACCCCATGGACCTCATTCATGGCTACGCTATGCAGCGGATGGGCTTCTCCTGGAACGGGTGACTTGGCAGAAGGGGATTGTAGAGGATGACCAGCAGAGTGCTGGCTCATCCTCCTTCGGACCAGCAGCTCCCAGCGCCCCACTCCTTGCTCTGCCCCCGCCACCGGGATAATATCTCTCGGTAGGAGTTTGAGGAGCAGATGGAGGCCTATCATCGCGAGATGGAGGCCAAGATGCAGGCCGAGATGGAGGCTAGGTTGTAGCGCCTGCAAGACAAGCTCCGACCCGGTGCGCAACCCCCTCAGTAGCCGGTTTATGCTGTCGGGTGCCAAAGTGCTATCATTGAACTGTTATGTTTAGTGGGAGATTTGTTCTATCTGTCATTTGAAATTCTTTAAATTTAGTTATCCTGTACTTTATTTTCTGCCCTATCTTTATGTTTTATGTACCTTTTGGATACTATGGTATTAGACTCATATATGAGTCTACTTTTGGAATCTAACCACGAGCTTTTTGTGAATTCTTTCGAATCCTTTTACGCCTCGTTGTTTTGATTGTGCATTGTAGATATATACACATTGCAAACAAGAAATCCTTAAGGCTGAGTTAGGACAAATGCAAGAGGAACTCTTGCAAAAAATTTCCTACGGTCTTTGACTCTTCACCCACTAGTAGAAAAAAGATTTTAAATGACGCACTTTAAACCACGGTTAATCTCATAACCGTCATTTAAAACTTTTATACCACGGTTATTAGCATAACCGTCACAAAAAGTGTCAGCGGGAGATTTTATACCACGGTTCCACGCAGAACCGTCGTATATAGCTTGACGTGTTGCATTATATACCACGGTTCTGACGGAACCGTCATAAATTTTTGACGCGTTGTGTTAGATACCACGGTTCTGGGTGGAACCGTCATATAGTTTGACGCGTTGTATTTTAAACCACGGTTTTGTCACAACCGTCGTTTTTAGTCATGGTCAAACAACTTTAAATGACGGTTTCTTGGTAGAACCGTGGTATATAGTCTAAGCGGGAATTCAAATTTTCGGCAAAAATTAACGCGGCTCTTTCTCTTTCTCCTATTATATAATTTCTCCTCACTGTTTTACAACCAACACTATCAAACAAGGAATATGCTCTGCAACTCTTCTCTTCTTCTTCTTCAACTCGCGGTAATTTTTGCAACCCCGGCGACATGCGCTTCGTCATACTGGAAAACAAGGAACATGCTGCGCCTCTTCATTGTAATTTTTGCAAACCTAACCGGCGAACAAGGACATGCTCTGCGCCTCTTCACTGTAATTTTTGCAAACCTAAACGGCGAACAATGACATGCTCTGTGCCTCTTGTTTTTCACGGTAATTTTTGCAACCCACACTAGCGAATAAGGAACATATGCTCTGCGCTTCTTCTTCTGTAATTTTTTGCAACCCTAACCGGCGAACAGCTCCGCCCTCTCTCATTCTCTTTCACGGTAATTTTGTAACCTACCGACGAACAAGGAACATAATGCGACTTATTTAGCAACCCTAATACACAAACAAGGAACATACATGTTCTGGCCTCTTCATTCTCTTCTGTCTGCGCTCTCTATTGAGTTACCATTGAAGGCGGCGCCAAATCGCCGGCGAACTGGAAAAAAGTTCACAGACTATAAACCACAGTTTTATTTATAACCGTGGTTTATTCTTGATTTGTATACATTTTATACCACGGTTTTAAGTAAAACCGTCATTTATAACACACTTTATACCACGGTTCAGAATCCCAACCGTGGTATAAAGTCAATGAATATTCGCGGGAGAAGGGGTCTTAAACGACGGTTTCGAGCAACCGTGGTATTTTCGCTTACTTTAAACGATGGTTATGAACCGTCATTTATCTCTATTTGTAAATATACGACGCGAGCATAAACCACGGTTCCTAACCGTGGTATATAGGCAAAATAACCGTGGTTAAAAACATTTTTTCTACTAGTGACCGTCGGAGCTAGCGCCTCAACGACCTCGGACACTATCAAGTGTGAGGGAACCCTTCATCCAACTCATGTCTTATCAGGGAGTACTAGTTCTCTAACTCCTCAATACTTAAACAATGCATTATACTTTTGTCAACTCTATGTTTAGTGCTTCGAAAAGGTCTTATTGATTTCTACCCGATTTTATTGTTGAACAATGAGGACATTGTCCCATTCAAGTGGGGGATTCGACCTTTTATTTTTGTGCACTGCTCAATTTCTATATGCCTAGCTATTGCTTCCCTTTAGGAGTCACATTTAGAGTAAGTAAGTTTTTCTTTGAATTCTTAAGATTTTCCACCAAAATTTTAAAAATTTTCTCTCTTGAGGAGCATGTATATGCGGTGCAACCATATAACCTTATCTTGGTGAATTTTTATAGCTTAGGGGTTCCTTCTATCTTCTCCCTTAGGGATTGCTAAGGGGTGTTTCTTTGTGAAAATCTAAAAAGGGACTTGTGAGACACCATCGGTAACCAACAAAATGAGAGTTTAGTGTTCTGTAAAGCAAAGCCTAAAATGCCCCAATTCTTCTCATCATCTCTTATGCAAATGCGAAATGAATGCAGTCATCTATTTTTCTATTTGTTTTGTCCTTAATGCCCATTCTTGAGAGAAGTTGGCCATGGTAAAAGTTCTCCAAGTCACCTAATCTTTATAACTTTGAAGCACTCTAGATCATACCCCGAAACTCTGTATTTTAATTTTCCCTAAGCACACCTTCACCACCACGATTAGGTTGGTTTGCACCTCCTCATGAGTTTCCCACCATTTTGTTCACTAAAGTCCAAGAATTCATCTAAACACTTGCTAGTTCTAAATATCGCTCCTTCTTGTGGGTTCCTAGCTTTGCTTGAGGACAAGAAAATAGATAAGTGTGGGGGAGTTGAAAAGTGGTGAAACTATGTGAATTTAGGTTCTTTATTCACCTTTATTTTAGTGCATTCATGACCTATTTTACCACTTAATAGAGTATTTTTGTGATTAATAGTGAACTTACATATTTTGGTCTATTGATAGGTAAAAGCTCATTTTGAGTATACTTTAGGATTTTTTTGGAGCTATTAAAGTGCATTCTTGGATTCTTCATCTCTCAATCTTTCCAACACCGCAAACGGGGAGCAATTCAGAGCCACAACGAAGATTCTATGCCCCGCGCAAGTTGGAGCAGATCTCTAAAGCAGGACCGACCCAGTCTGGGCCAGTCGGATGATTTCCCTGTGAGCCCAACCTACTGGAATTGATCGACCCATAGAGTCTGGGTCGGTCATGGGTCGGTCATACTTAACTTCTCACGTGCCCGTGTCTAACAGAGCCGACCGACCCAGTCTGGGTCGATCGGAACCAAATTTTGCCCAGATTTGCAGTTTTTAACGGGGATTTTGGGGAAAAGAAGGGCATTCTCATTTTGGACACAAAAACGAGGGATAGAGAGCTGGAAAGGGCGATTTTGAGAGAGAAGAAGAGAAGAGACGAAGAGGAGAAGAAGAGAAGAGAAAGGAAGAAGCTCCTCACCTTCCCCAAGCTCCTCCTATGGCTATCTCTAATCCTTTCTCTCCTGTTTCCTTTGTAATGCTTGAGTAGTCCCATATTGTGCTCTAGGTTGGGATGAAACTTGGATACACTTAATTAGCTTGTAAACACTCTTCAATTAATGATTATTGTTTTATCTCCAATGGTGCTTAATTAATGCTTTGAGCTGGCCACTAATTGCATTGTGTGAGATTTCTAGTGATTCTAGGGTTTGGTGCTAGAAATTGGATAAATTGGGGATAAATCCTAACTTTCAATTCTCTTGATTAGGGATTGGAATTTTAGGGCTTTGGTGAAGAACTTGTTCTAATGCTATCTAATTGCTCTTGCCCCTTTGGATTTAAGTGGTTTGAATTAATTGGGTAAGGATTAGTTTTTCCATGATTTGGAAGACTATGATTTTAGTTCTAAAAGACAATAGGTGTTGAAGTGTATTTATGAGTGAACTTAAGTGGCCAAGTGGATTCCCACTATCCTAGAGTGCTTTTATCTCCATTCCATACTAGTTCAGTTTTAGTTGCAATTTTTACTGTTTTATTGCTCTGCTAATCAACAAAGCTTGCCTCTGGCTAACCCCATTTACTGCTTTTACTCACTTCATTTAATACCGAGCTTAGGACTATTGGATAAATTTCCTTGTGGATGCGACACTTGTTGTATTACAACGAATATGTACACTTGCCTGCTCATTGCTCATATCTATCCGCTTTAATGCTTAGATTTTGCACAACACTCTCCATCATTTGATTAAATTTTAATCAATTACCTAAAGTATAGTCTTAGGTCTGGAGAATTCTTTTTAAATGATGATGCCTTCGAGACCTTACGCTAATACCTAGAAGTAATCTAGGTCATGTTCATGTTCGAGATCCATGCTCTAGAGACCGACATAGTCGTGCCTCGTACCTAAGTATTTTACTTAGGTTAATTTAGTAATAATACTAAACGTATTATATTAGGCAACAACCACTTCACTCTGTTACTCGTATATGTATGTTTATATAAGTCGATCTATAGTCGACGTAATATTAGTCCAGAGGACGTTCGGGCATAATAATAACGATGCGATATAAAACAATCAGATATACATTTCAATTCACACATAAATGCATATAAGCACACACATATCACTCTTAAACACAACAATACTGTCTGAACTTGAGGAAGCCCTCAGGACAATTCAGACCACACCATCCACATACTGCACACCAAGACCTATGATGCGCAATAACCTAAGCTCGTCTGGCGCCTTTGTCTGATGTACGATCTAGAATATTAATATCACTACGAGTCAATCCACATGACCAACTAAACTCGGTATCTCCAAATAGCACTAATAATGCCGACAGTTCATCCCCAGATTTCAACAGTTAGTTGGTTCGGTTTTTAACTAATTAAGTCGGTTTCGTTATAAACGTCGTAGCTCGTAGTATTTTCAAACGTTAGGATTTATTCTATTATACCCACAATACTATACGTATATGAGTATATAAATTAAGGTTTCATGTATACATGCAATAATAATTCATATGGTATTATCATTTCATTATTCATTACTATACATTGTAGAATATAATTCATTAATCTTGTAACAAGTTACATTCGAATTCAAAACCTAACAACTTTATAGTTTGTAATCTATATTCATGTAATCATTTACCATTTAATATTATATGGTTTCTAACCACACTATATACCCATTTTTATACAGATGCCACACACATTTATATGTATATATAAGTTTCATGAATTATAAAACCCTTGTATTATATTACATTTTATCATTTTATGTAAGATGATTATTCTTACTAGTTGTATTATATTATACAACTTATATTAAGATTCCTATCTTAATATTATGTAGCATTTATATTATATCACAACAACTCCTAAAGTTTATTTAATATACACCTTAGTTTATAAATCCATTTATTCATTACTTGTCACATTATTTCATCTGAACATTCTTAATTATACTAGTTCCATTTTAATCACATTAATACTATATAATTGTTATAACATTTATAACAATGTAGACCATAGTCAAAAATTCGTTTTCAAACCCTTATATATTGCGCTACAGCCCATATGTTTATTAAATTACATTTTCGACCACATATTTTATACAACATTAATGTAACACCCCTACTCTTAAATCTGGATAATCTAACGCGCCTAACATAATTAATTAATCGAGTCGCAGTGGAAATAAAACCAGTAATAAACTTAACCCGGGTGTTACTCGTCATTACTCACCCACGTGAGCAATGAAGCGTTACCAACAATTCAATCCCAAGAATCCGTAGTGATGACAGAGACATATTACAATTCAAAGTTTACAATAATCCAAAAAGAGTAGTGAGCTGTTTAACTAAACCAATATCATAATCTTCAGGTGAAGTTTAAACAAAATCTAACTATCCCATAAGCCCGCTCTCGCGCATCGGTCTTCTATCAGATACCTGTAATTGGTGGCCATAAAGGCTCAGCACAGCTGCTGGTATGCTACTATATGATCCTCTTGGACCTTTGAACTACTCAGATTAATTAGCCCAATTGTTAGTATACAATTCCGATTTCATGCTATTCTGTTTTACATAGTAAGCAAACAACAGTTCATCCAATAATCACATAGTTCATTCCATTCAACAATAAATATATAAACATCTAACGCATAAGAAGGTAAAGTAACACAACGAGAGTTAGTCTTATGATTTCTCGTGTCAGGGCCTCTAGGGCCGTTGTTCGTTCTTTACATGTAGTCAAGTTCTCGACTTAATCCTTGTTCCATTTCACTTCCTAACTTTTCCACTTTACCACCACACTCTCACTTAGTTCACAAATTCTGGGCCCAAATGCCCTTACATCAGCGGTGGTGCCTCCATCCAACAAAGTTTGTGTTTGTTGGAAATCCACAACTTGAGGTTGTAGGAATAATGTTACTGGGGCCCAATTGCCCGTTCCACCAACAACGGTGTCTTTGACCAAGTAACCATACGATACTTGGAGTTTCCTTGAACGAATCTATTGTCAGTCATCCCCTCGTGATCACAATGCGCAACCAGGCGGTCCTGGATTTCTCACCATCTTCGATTCTTCCACCCTAACCAACCTCTCACTGAATTGATTAAGTTCTCTTAACCTAAATGCCTAAGATTCAATCTTAGTTTATCCAGTGATTAACTTCTCGAGTGTATGTGGACCTTTAGGTCTTTGATGTATGCCTAGAAGTCATGTAGTATAATTTCGTACTCGAGTTCATTTCTTCTTGAGTGATGTTTCTTATCACTACTGATATATGTTTGGTATCTGTCTCAATTCGTACAACTATCGCGTACAAATAACGGTGCACGCATTCGACAGATAAATCATATAACACTATTACATTCAAGCATGCATATCTTCTTAGCAAACATTTCACACATCCAAACCCGAGGAAGTCCTCAAGCACAATCAGAACACACAATAACATACCATTCACCGCTGAACAATGCTAGCGTGATGTATCACGCTTATCCTCTATGCCCGTACCGCTCGTATCTATCGGTCTGTATCTCTGGAATATATATATTGCTCTAATATTAGTGTCTATATTAAGTCTACTTAACCATTCCAGAATAAACTCTAATCATCATCCCGTAGTTAACCCCTTAGTTGGTTGTTTGTTTAACTCGGGTTTTGTCATCAATCCTCGGGATTTCGGTTTTGTTTTATACTGTAGTTCACGTTCACGTAATATTCGATACCGAAATAATATATATTACGCAGGAATTATACTCTTAATAACCCATGTGTTTATCGAGGTTAATTGTCTTTGCATGTTTACATGCACACCTACGTGCATGCATGGTTATTCGTATATATATCTATGCATGCATATAGTATGATTTGTTAACATGTTTCACTAGACCAAGTTATATCTCCACTTATAAGTACATATTATCTTGTGTATTGGTCAACTAATCCACTTGGTCAAGTTGTGTTGATTGGTCAACGTAGTTTGACTAGGTTAATGTTTCAAGTCAATATTTCATTACAGTTGATATTTATTTATCAACTCATACTACATCATATTATAATACTAGTAATTATATTTCTAACTCATAGATCTTCCCACTGTTCACCTTATATGATTAATACTCTTATTACATGTTTACCTTGTATTATAAATTCGTGATATGTGAATTATAAGGTTTCCCGTAATGAATTAATTCATTATTCCATGTGAAACACAATTGTATTTATTTGTGTTATCTGTTCACAAATTTTTTACCAAGGATTCATCTTAATGTTATACAAGGTATTTATACATTATCATATTCCTTATATTATAAGGTTTTTAACCATATGTTATACTTCCCAATTTAATCCCATCATTTAATGTGATTGTTTACAAGGCATATTTACACCACATTAATTCCTTTATAATATGCTCTCTTATACTTTAACATAATGTCACTTAATATCATTTTGAACTTTATAATATATCAGCCCATAGTTTCGAAAATTCCAAACCAACACGTGACATTTTCGGAAATTTAATTTCTTCCCCATTCATTTTTGATTATTTACAAAATCAGCCCAACCATTATATTTGTTACATTTCCAACCTTACTTAATTTATAACCTAAGATTCCCAAACATTATAATATACACCTATATATATCCATGAATTCGAACAACACCCCACTGTTTTCCAGATTTATCCCACTTGCCCATAACCTTATTTTTATTACTTATTACCCCTCTATTTTGTAAACTTACAATTTAATACCTAAAACTTTATATTATACATATTAACTTATTTAATTCCATGAAATACCCCGAACTTAATTAGGGTGAATAAATTACTCTAATATGATATTTGAGGGCATATTAGTGCCTAAAGAATTTTGGTAAAGAAAATAAATCCAAAAGAAAAGAGAAAACGCTTAAAAAGCGAAAAACGCAAAAATGAGCATTATGTGACCATAGGAGGAATACCACCTTACCAAGGGTCCTAGATGAATTACTAAGGCTTATTTAGGCTTAATTAATATACAGGAACGATTCCAAAGAAAACGGATCCAAATAATTTGTTAAAACGCTAACGGAGCCTTAAAGCACGTTTTTCGAGAAAACCCGAAAACGTGAACTTAAGTGGTCAAATGAACCTGTAAAAATTATAGTTGACTATATAACTATAATTAAATGTTAATGGAAGCCTAAGAACCATTAAAATTAATTAAACGAGAAACTTCGGAAAACAGGCCCCGGTGAGTGAATAGTGTAAAAACAGGAACTTTTGGGGCGATAATTGTAATAAGAGAAAAATGCTCCTCTTCCCTTGTAATTAAAAGGCTGACACTCTTATTGTGGGTGAGGGGGCACGTTTTTCTCAGCCTCCCAACTCTCTCACACACTAAGGGAATAAAGTGAAAAATGAAAAAGTAAAAAGTAACTTACCTCCTCTCTCTCCTCTCAATTCTCTCTTCTCTCTCCCATCCTTCTTCCTCCCCAGCCGATTTTCCTTCCCTTCTCCCCTTGCTGGCGATTCCAAGGTCCTCCAATGGCAGCCACCTTCCTCCACTTCCCCAAGCCACATAAATGCTCCAAATAAAAAATAAAACACATATTTGTGTTCCCCTTCTCAAGCTCTATCTTTCTCTCTTTTCAAAAGTTCAAAATGATGAAGTTCACCTCCATGGGTATAGCCCATTTGAAGAGAAAGCTAGAGATTCTTGAAGCTTGGAGTCTCCCTTTTCATTTAAGGTAGAAAGTTCCAAAGAAAAGCTCATTTTCTACCTTCCATTTTGGTGGCCGATTTTCACCCCTTTGTAATGCCTTGTTTTCTCTCTTGTTTGAGCATTGTTTCAACTTCCCAATGGTGGTGGAACCGTCCTCTTTATTCAAGGGTTAAAACCCCTCATAAAACTCCAAAGGTAAAACCTAACTTTTTGTGCATTAAGCCCATCCATTGAATTAGAGTGATTCCAAGGATTTAAGAGTTCTATTAATATTCATTTTGTGTTCTTGGATGTTGGGTTGGGGTTTGGCAACCCCATTGCCCAATTTGACCGAAAATGAAGAGAGGAGGAGGAAGTGAGCAAAAGAGGAACTTATGGGAATTTAAGGTAAGAAAACCTACCTTAATGTATATTCTATAGGTATTAGAACTTGGGATGGGAAAACCAAAAGAATGAACTAAAACTGGGTGGAAATGTGTTTGGTTGAAGTTAGAGAGAATTTGTGAATTGTTGTGTGAATTAAGGGCCTTGGAGCCTAGAGATTTGAGAATGTGTTATATTGTTGATTTATGAGATTTTGATTGAGCTTGTGTGCTGGTAGGACCTTTCATGGGTGTGGAAAATTTTGGATTTAATTAGGTGAAGATTGATGAATTTGGATATGTTAAGTTTATGGGAAGACTATGGCGAAATTTTAGTAGAAACAAAGTGTTTGAGGCATTGTTATGGGTGAGAATAACCTGGGGAACTACTAGGTGTTGTAAGAGACTTAATGGGGTTAGTTAGTCATCTTTAAATGGTGGTTGAAGGATTTGGAAAAGTAGTAAAAATCTGTAGCAAAAGAGGGTGTAGTGCATTTGATTTCTTGGAAAAAGGTTTAGTGTGCATAACCTTGAAAATGGTGTATGGACTTGGGTATAGTAATTGCAAATGCTTGAGAAGGTTTAGGAATGGTCAAATTAGTTGAGATTATGGTAAACCAGTTTGAGGAAGTTTAGAAACGCACAAGGGTGCAAATTGCAAAATGTGAGAATGAAAGTTCATAGAAATCGAGCAAGAATGGAGTATGAGTATGACCAATGATTTGGGAATGTTTAAGGAGTGTTTTAGGGTGTTTAAACATGTAGAAAACATGTGGAAATGATTAGGAAAAGATTGGGTGAGAATTGAGGTGAATTTGGAGTTTAATTTGAGTAGAATAAACACATGGGAAATGGTTCTGTAGCTGACCCACCCAGGGGACCGACCCAGACTAGGTCGGTCGAGCTGAATTATTTAACTCGGATGCTCTCTACACCCGACCTACCACAGAGTGGGTCAGTCGGCCTTTATAAAAAAAATGGCACCAATAGTAAACCATTGGTAGGGTAATTATGGTAAGAAGAATATGCCCTAAGAACCTAAGATTAACGTGATAACGGGGTAAGTACGGGAGTAAGATTAGTGCATACCGTATGATCTTGATATTAATAGAACCACTTGACATGTGATCAGTGTTTCGAGAGTAAACCGAAGAACGTGAGGTGACGCGGTAAAGTTAACCCATTGTGAAAGGTATGATTTTCTCATGTCTTGTATGCTAACGGTGTTACTCTGATTTGTGTGCTTGTATGATTGTGTTATCACCTAAACAAGATAAATGCACGAATCGGATTGATTGCACCTTCTTGGGCTTGTATTGCATTGTTTCCTATTGGACTGTGTTTTGAATTTGAAGTTTGTATAATTCATGAAATGTGTGGTTGTGGATGATGTGCTTGAATGTTGAATGTGTACTATAGTTCGACTCATAGTTGAGTCTTGCTTGATTAGAGACTCGAAGAAAGAGTCAAGTTGCGAATTAATGAAAACGTGGTAACGTACTAAAACTATCGAACCAAGAAACGATAACACAAACCTATGAACTCACTAGAATGTGAGAGAGTGTACGAGATTAGTAAACTCCCGATAACGGTTAGAGAACCGAATTGATTTAATCCACAAAACAATTAATAGTGGAAGTATACAAGGAACCTCTATTTAGAGGATTGATGATTGTTCAAGACATGAACGTTGAGAGAAGTAAAGAATGGTAAGGGATCACCAAACCCCTTAGGAAGATAGTCGACCCACAATGAGAGGATCCGACTAATATAAACAATGTCCCGAACATGAGAGTATTCGATACGTTGGGGGAACCCTTAAATCTAAGAATACTAGACATTGGAATTTCCCTAAGCTATTAGAGGATATCGAGAGAGATACTTCTAGGCTAATCCATGAGATTGTATTATAACTCCGAGAGAGGAGTGTTGGGAATTTGAGTAGTCTGGTAGAGAAACGGACATTTGAGAATTTGAGGAGCTAAGCGTATAGTTCCGTTTGTATTTGAAAGCCCGGTGGTGAGTCTTGTGTATGACTCTGCCCGGAGGTCATGGGTAATGACTTAAAAGATACCTTTGAGTATTTGATTTGAGAATTTGATTGAGAAGTTGAATTGAGAATTAGATTGAGATTTGAGAATTGAGTATGGAGAATTGAGTTGAAACTTGAGAGACTTGAGAAATTGAGTTTGAGTATTGTAGAACTTGATTGAAGTTGAGAGTAAGAGAATTTGAGTAAGAGTAACCCAAGAGAGTGGGTAAGACAATGAGGAATTGAGTAAGGCATAGTGAGGTAGAAACCCTCAAGGCCTAAGAATAGGATAAATTAAACTAACCTCTTTGATGTGTGAGTTAGTGTTTGTATTCTATGTTGGACATTGGTAGTATTAATGTACATATAATGTATGATGTCTTGCATGTTGATTGAATTAAAATGAATCGCATGTTCTCGACCAAATAGTCGGCGTACCCCCGTTAGCACCGGGGTATGAGAATTTCATATGCAGCAATTTGTTGAGCCCCTAGGGGCACCGTTTTTATTTTCCAGGTACATTGAATCCGATCACCGTCCGAGAGTGCAAGACGGGGTTGTTGTATAAGCATGGATAGTTGGTTAGGACGGTTTTATTTATTTGTAATGTTGAATCGTGAGTCCGATTGGTTATCGGCAGACTTGAGAACTGTAGATACTCGGTATAGAACAGAATTGAGGTTGTATTTATAATTATGGAAATGAAGTTTGTATTGATTTGAGATTTGATTAAGGAATGGAAGGTATCGTGTGTATAGAGTACTCGGTATAATAATCCATCAGACCGATATTGTATTTGAATTGTTGTATTGGATTGGGCCATGTTAGTTACGTGGGTGACTAACGGCATTGTAATACCCACCGTTGGTGGTTTGATTTCTGCTGCTTTGATGTTGGTAAATGAGATGGGTTAGGAGTTAATGATTGGATTAGCGGTAGGGGTGTTACATTCCAAAACTCCCAAAATAATTTTCTAAATTCTCGAACAGCCCCTAGGCTGTCCCAATATTATTTTCCAGCCCTAAGTTTCGGTTATTTTCATAATAACCCCATAATTTTTATAAATGTCACATTTTAATACTTAAACTATATATTAATCCTTACTTTATTAAATTACCAAAACTAGCCCAAAAATTCTCAAATAATTCAAACAGACCCCTAGGGTCTTAATATTCATATTCCAGCCTCTATAATTTTTGGTAATTACATAGTCACCCCATAACTTTTTATAATTGTTATTTTGACTTAATATTTCTTTAAATCACCAAAATAATTATTTTTATTATTTTAATTTGGTCAAACCTCATATGTGGTCAAGGTTCTCAATTTGAATGAAAGAAAATCGAAAACAAATCTTTCCTATTGATCTATGTCCAAAAGGGACGAGTGACCACCCAAGTATCCCTTTGACCCATATTTATACAATTTACGATTTGGCCACAAATATTTCTCTAGTTTTACACTTAAGTACTTAAACTTTATAAAAATCACATTTTATGTTCTTAAAATTCCTAAACAACCCCCATTGGGTTTTATTTACTGTTTAGTACCCTAAACTTTATTTAATTACGGTTTGACCCCCTTAGCAAGTCTTTTGCTCATTTAAATACTCATAAAGCTCATAATTCATTTAAATCATATTATAACTTTACCTTTAATTTATGTAACACCTAAATTCACCAATATTCATCTAAAATGTTCCTAGATGATTATGTTCACTAAAATTACACTTTTGCACCAGAAACTTATTTAATTCATTTAATCACCCAAAAACTTAATAAATAATAGTTAAAGCTTTAAATAACCATAATAAAAATGGCCTAAACACATGGCCTTAAACATAACATAAACTTAACCATAAAATGACATTAAAATTTCCATAAACTATATATTATACACGACTTGCTACAGATTTTTCATTTAACTCCTAAAAATCAATTTTCTTTTATTTTTAACTTATAAACTTGACTTTAATAAGTCATTAACACTTAGATTCACTAACCAAACATGTAACCCTCATTTCTACACATTTTTATGGTTTAAACAGCACATATACACCTACCAATCTCATCCTTATTTGTTTCATGACATTAATAACTTTAATGTATATAATTAAGGGTTTTAAGCATCATTACCTTGTTATAACCACAATGGAAGTCCACACCAATGCTCCTCCCCCTCTCGGCACTATTTAACAGCACCTTAAAATGGTTTTCTCTTTGGGATGATGTCCCTTCTGCCACAGCACTCCTTGGGTGATATCAAGACCCACTCGGCCACATAATAACAAGGAACAAAGCCTTAGTTAATAACTTTGACAAGATACTTAGTTTAAGGAGACTTAAGGCATGAAATTTGAACATTAAAAGGAGGTGTTCTTACCTTGATATTTGGAGATTTTTAGGCCATATTTTCAGCCACCTAACAGAGGGTAATATGAACTTTAGTTCATGGGAAAACCAAGGAAAAGAGAAGGGTTTAAGAGGTACATAAGTTCTTAGTTTTACGTTGCCTTTGGAGCTCTTTAGGAAAGGTTTTAGAGCAGCTCCTTGGCTCAATGAAGGGAGTTAGAAACACCTTCATGTTGTATGAGAAATGGTGTAAAAATGGAGTATAAACAAGTGCCATTTTCGGATCTAGGAAGAAATTAGCAAAAATGTGCTTTAAGGTAATTTTTCCTTTACCTTGACTTACCAAGCTTATTCTACTTGTTCTTCAGCTTTTTTAATGGCCCATTCTCTCTTAGATTTCGAAAATAATGAGAGGGGAAGATGAGTGGAGATTTTTGTGTAAGAAAATGGAGTTTTGAGAAGAAATAAGCCTTAAAAACACCATTAGAATGCTTAAGGTTTGAGAAAAATAAAAAATGGTGAAGTGGAGGGTGGTGAGCTGTTGTTTTCGGCATGGAAGAGAAGAGAGAAGGCTGAGTTCGAGAGCATGGGCAAGTGCAAATGAGAGTGGGTGTGGGTATTAGTAAAATTTGAATTTACTAGGTACCTAGGTGTGTAAGGCTAGGTTTTGCTTTGTCTCATGTCTAGCTTGATATTCTCTGTCTCTTTTCCATGCATATGACCGAGACAAGAAGGGAGAATGGGAGACTTTTCCCCTTTTTGTGCGTGTAAGAGAAGATGAGGTGGCTTTTTCTTATGTAAGGTGAGTTGTCCTTTAGTGTTTATTCCAGCTTTATCTAATGTCTAATGCTTGCTTTTGTGTCTCTTTTCTAGGTACAAAGCCGAGATAATGAGAAGGAGTTGGGAGACTTTCCAACTTGTGAGAAGAGATGAGAGGAAGAATTGTAGAAAGTTACTTTTGCTTTATTCCTCTTTGGTACATCCTTGTCTCCTTTTGGTATTTGTCTCATGCTTTTTGATTCCTTCTTTCTTACATATGCAGCCGGCCACACAAGGTGTTGGGGGGAGATTTTGAATTTTCCTAGAATTAATATTAAGACATTAAGGTGTACACTTGCGACTTTATTTAGGTGTTAAGTGGTAACATGTGTTATCCTTGTCTTAAGGTGTGTATATAAGTGGTTTTTGTGTCTAATAATTTGGTTTGACTATATAAAATGTTTTATATAGTCTAATGAGTAATATTTGTGATATTTAATACATGTATTAATATGTTACATGTAGTATTGATTTTAGGAGTTGATTTCTCCTTAATAATGTTCTCTCTTTGATTCGAGATTTAATGTATAGTTTGGTGTCCATTTGGACTATATGTTTATACACTAATGTATATAATGAGTATTACTCATTAGATGAATAATTGTTGATTATAAACTTCCATTTGATTTAATTTCTTATTAATTAAGGTAATAGATGTTTGAGGTATTTCAATTACAATTTATATTCTTACATCATATAATATGATATTTTCATCTCATTATAATTTTAACCTATAGTTGTATACAGGCTATAATAATTGCCGAGAAGGCACAAATGATATATTCTTATTTTCATCAACTTTCCACACTTTTCTTTTATTACCATATTACCACGCAATTTATACAATGTTATATGTATCATATATTATAACATTTTAAACTTTATAATAAGTATAACCTATAGTTATATATACCCAAAATTATCGAACAGACCCTAGGGTCTATTCTAATTCATTTCCCAGCCTACTAACTTTCTATATTTACGAATTGACCACATTTTATAACATATACTTTATAATGTTATCATAAAACCATATATTATACAATTTTCTTATTTAAACCTCTTATATTATTCTAAATATCACCAAACTTCACCAAAAGGTTATATTTACTATTCCTACCCAGAATATTTTGGTATTTATGTTTATACCCTCAAAAATTTATAAATTTTACATTTAACTTATAATATTACTATAAGGTCACAATTTAATCATTTAAGTCATTAATTTTGGTCAAAGATCCTAACATGGTCAATGTTGACCTACAAACTGCTGCTTTGACCATTGTTTACATAATTTACGGTTTTGACCCAATCTTTACAGAAATTACATTCTTAACGCCAAACTTTATAAAACTTTATAAAATTCATTAAAATAGCTTTTTAAGCCTAGTTTTTGGCTAATATTATCTTTAGCCTCCAAATTTCATTCTAATTACAGTGTGACCCCCATGTGTATTCAGTAATAATTATATAGCCTTAAAACTAGTTTAACATTAATGTAACATTAATTAAAATGGCCTAAAGTACATGACCTTATTATAAACTTTAGCATATAATAGAAATTACACATAAATGTCCCAAATGACATAAATGGTTCACAGCTTTTTAATATAACCCCCCAATATTTTCTAAAATTGCATTTTAGTTACTTAGATTATTTTTATGACATTATAAGTCAATTAAATGCTAAGTAAGCTAACCAAAAATGTTATATAACATTTTAATACATAGTTAGGTCATATTAATCTACCAAACCCACGGCTTTATATTATATGTAACATTAATTACATAAAACATTAAATAACATAAGGTAATGTTTACTTACATGTCATATGTCACAAAAATCAGGTAATCGTCACTCCAAGCTCACACCTAATTTAATTAAAATGTTTAGGTTAGTTTATGAACATAATCTATACATGTACTTGATTAATATATCATTTAAGCAAGGATTTGACTTACTTTGACAAGTTGATCTTAGGCTTGATTTTCTACAAATTTGGACAGAATGTTTCCAAGGTTCCTAAGACACGTTCGCCAGCATTTTGCAAGAGAAAAAGACATGTATTAGTCTCATGACATTAAGGATCATTAAAGGATCAAATCAAGCTTAAATTTCATGATCTTTACCTTGATTTGTAAGGATGGTTCAAAGGTAATCTCACCTGAATTTTTAAGGCATAATAAGAGTGTCAAAACACCATTTAGAATAAGGTATAGAACCGTAAGAATTCAGAATGGAAGATGGCTAGGTTTTACCTTGTTTAAGATGCCAAAATGGAGTTTTTGGCATGGATTTGGCTAGCACTTGATGCCCTTGATGTACCAACTGAACAATCATGTAAAAGAGGAGGAAATAAGCTAAGAAGCTAAGGTTTGCAACCGGAAATGGAGAAGAGAAGGAGTTACATGCTTAATGCATGCTTTTACCTTAAAAGAACTAGTTTTGATCTTCCCTCCTTCTTCTAATTCAGCCAAGAAACACCCCCTTATTTACAATCCAACTCGCACTGTATGGATGGATGGAAGAGGTTGCAACTTAGATCAATGGAAAGAGGAAGGAAAGATGAAGAATTT
The DNA here is from genome assembly GCA_023374045.1 of Limonium bicolor. Classification (NCBI taxonomy): domain Eukaryota; kingdom Viridiplantae; phylum Streptophyta; class Magnoliopsida; order Caryophyllales; family Plumbaginaceae; genus Limonium; species Limonium bicolor. The sequence continues at coordinate 79,398,957 of CM041777.1, read as the reverse complement.
GAACTATACCATGACATTAATGGTTACCTTAATCAAGATGAGTTCATCTTTGAAGTTGGCATGCTGAGTACGTCCAAGGAGGAGAAAATGGAGGGTTTGGAGTTGCTGAATGCGGCAGGGAAGGAGGTGAGAGAATAAGAATGACTAAGGTAGGTATTAAGTAAGATAAGTCTTACTTTAAGGAATAGTAAGGATGAGTCATTATTAGATATTTTGGCTGTGTAAGGTGGCTGTCATCCACTCGAATTTCCGCCCCCATGTAGTAAAGATTAGAGGTCAATGTTGACCATTGACTAACTTAATCAATTAAGACTTAATTTTGCACTATTTGAGTACTATTCACATTTTAGTGCCAAACTTTGGATTTTTTTGTAAATATCTTGATTTAGAGTTACTAATGTGATACTAAGTAGTACACATGTTAATTAAGGTGTATACAAGGATATTTAGCCACTCAAAGTCAATTTTTGAACACATTCTTAAAAATGTGTCTTAAGGAGTTTTAGAGCATATTTTGAGTTAAAATTTGTTTTTGAGCTTGGCTTTCTTTGGTGATGGTTTTATTATGTTAATTCATGAGTCATAATGCTTATGAATTAAATTTGGGTCCTAAGGAGTTCATTAGGGCACATATTTGTCCTAAATGGTCACAAGGTGTAATTCTTGCTTTATGATGACCATCGTCGTTTTCAGTTGATTGTTAAGGAATGTTTAGGCCTTGATTTGTGTGATTAGATGTTTAATCAAGGTTTAATTAGTTAGGGGTATTTCAGCTGGCCTCCTCCATGTGCAGCCCACCGATCACCTCTCGGCTCAAATCTCATCTCTCACGAAGATGGTAGAGAAGCTAGCAACGGCTCAAACTGAAATTGTAAAGACCATAGCTTCTTCATCTTCCGATCAATCCTTGGAGGGATGTGCCATTTGTGCGGGTCCCCATGACAATCGATGTTGTGAAGGAGAGATGAACATGAACCAACAAGAGGTTGTGAACTTCATAGGCAACCGATCATACAACAACAATAAAGCGCCAGGGAGGAACCATCCGAACTTTTCATGGAGGAATGACCAAGCCCAAGGAGGACCAAACAAAAACTTCAACAACTCTCAAGGTTATAATCCTCAAGCTCAAAGCCAACCATCAAATTTTCAATCCGGGTATAGACCACAAGGAACTCCTCCCGACTTTCAACAACAATAGCAACAAGAGTCCCCCTCTTCTTCTTCAAGTGGGACTTCAAGGTTGGAGAACCTCATGGCGGATTTTGTTGTCACCGCAAAGACCAAGTTCTCGGAACAAGAGGCTTTGAATTCTAATCAAACGACATTCAACAAAAACATTGAAACCCAACTTGGTCAAATATCTCAACAACTCTTCGAAAGACCACCGGGCACTTTTCTGAGTCAATCAAGGCCCAACCCAAGAGAAGAAGCCAAAGCGGTAACCTTGAGAAGTGGTCGACCCCTGCAAACCTCATATCCACAACTTGATCTTGAGAACCAATAGAATCAAAATGAAGAAAGTCAAGATTGTCAAGAGGAAGAACAAGAGATTGTTAAGGAAGTTCCTTCTCAACCGAAAAACATTTCCAAGGAGAAGGAGTCTCCTGTATCATCTTCCCCTTCTACTCTTGCTAAACCTCTACTTCCTCTTCTATTCTCAAATAGACTCAAAAAGAAAAATCTAGATGAGCAATTTGAGAAGTTTCTAAGCATTATTAACAAATTAACAATCAATGTTTCTTTTGCAGATGCTTTGAAACAAATGACCATCTACACCAAGTTTATGAAGGACATTCTTGCTAACAAGAGAGCAACACTTGGGGCGGAGACAGTGAAGCTCGCCGAGGAGATCTCGGCGGTCCTACTTCGGAACCCTCCTCCAAAACATGGAGACCCCGGTTTGCCTATAATCCCTTGCTTTATTGGTGATGTAAATTGTGGTAGTGGATTATGTGATTTTGGTGCAAGCATAAATCTCATGCTACTTTCATTTTTTAATAAACTTGGGATTGGCGAATGTGCACCCACTGCTATGCAAGTGCAACTTGGTGATAGGTCATTGGTCTTCTCGAAAGGGAAAGTTGAGGATTGAGTAGTGACTGTAGGGACTTTTGTTTTCCCGACTGATTTCATTGTGATTGATATGGAGGAGGATGCTAAAGTACCACTGATATTAGGTCGCTGTTTCTTGAGAACTTCTAGGACCTTAATAGACATGGAAAATGGATAAATTATCTTGAGATTTCATGATGAGAATCTTGAGTTTTACATGTCTAAGGTAGTGAAGAAACTCGCACATGCGGAAGCTGTTTTTGCCATAGATGTTGTTGACTCTATTTTGTAAGATAATTATTCTGCTTGCTTTGACTGTGATGCTCTTACTATTGCTTTGACTAACACTTGTGGAGCTCGAGAAGATGAACCGGAGGTGAGAGAGATGGTGGTTGCATTAGACAGGAGGTCAATGCCATATCGGACACACTACCCATCACCAGAGCCCTTGGAACGAACTGCACAAAAGCTTCTCACCTCGGTCGAGAAGCCTCCCACCGTGGAGTTGAAATCCTTACCCTCTCATTTAGAATACACTTATTTAACTGAACCTTGTGATCTTCCTGTTATTATTTCTTCCTCTCTCACAGGAGCACAAGAGGACAGTTTGTTGAGGGTGCTTCGAGACCACAAGAGGGCTATTGGGTGGTCCATTTTGGACATAAGGGGTATTGCGCCACATTTGTGCACTCACCGGTCTTCATGGAGGACAACTACAAGCCACTTGTTCAACCTCAAAGACGTCTCAACCCGAATATGAAGGAGGTGGTTAAAAAGGAAGTCCTAAAACTGCTTGACTCCGGAATCATCTACCCCATTTTTGATAGTCAATGGGTGAGTCCGACTCAAGTGGTGCCAAAGAAAGGAGGAATCACGGTGGTATCCAATGCTAAGGGTAAGCTGGTCCCTCAAAGAACAACAACCGGTTGGAGAGTGTGTATCGACTACCGGAAGTTGAACACGACCACAAGGAAGGATCACTTCCCTTTGCCCTTCATCGACCAAATGCTAGAGAGGTTAGCCGGACAAGATTTCTACTGTTTTCTTGATGGCTACTCGGGGTACTTCCAAATCCCCATAGCCCCGGAAGATCAAGAGAATACCACGTTCACATGCCCTTATGGAACATTCGCCTATCGGAGAATGCCTTTCGCATTATGCAATGCTCCCACAACTTTCCAAATATGTATGAGGGAAATCTTCTCCAACTTCATTGAAAAAAGCATGGAAGTTTTCATGGATGACTTCTCGGTATTTGGGCTCAACTTCGATTCATGCCTAAAGAACTTGGACGTCATTCTCTCCCGGTGTGAGGAAACTAATCTAGTACTCGATTGGGAGAAATGTCATTTCATGGTGAGAGAGGGGATCGTCCTCGGGCACAAGATCTCCTCCAGTGGGATTGAAGTTGACCAGGCCAAGGTCAAAGTCATTAAGAAGCTACCACCACCCACCTCGGTTAAAGACATTAGAAGCTTTCTTGGCCATGCCGGTTTCTCCAGAAGGTTCATCAAGGACTTCTCCAAAATCTCTAAACCTCTGTGTGACCTCTTAGCCAAAGATGCCAAATTCGAATTCACTGAAGAATGTCTAAAGGCCTTCAACACTCTTAAGGAGTGTCTTGTCTCAGCCCCGATAGTTGTATCGCCGGATTGGAGCCTCCCCTTTGAAATAATGTGTGATGCAAGTGACTATGCAGTGGGAGCAGCCCTATGTCAGAAAAGGGAGAAGATTCTGAGAACTATCTACTATGCAAGCAAGACCCTCAATGATGCTCAGAGAAATTATGCCACAACCGAAAAGGAACTTCTAGCGGTGGTCTTTGCATTAGATAAGTTCTGCTCCTATCTCTTGGGTAGTAAGGTGATTGTGCATACAGACCACTCCGCTCTCAAATATTTGTTCACCAAGGAGGATGCCAAGATGAGACTTTTGAGATGGATTCTTTTGCTGCAAGGATTTGAAATTGAGGTTAGAGATAAACCGGGCACTCAAAATGTTGTTGCTGATCACCTTTCTCGACTGGAGACACCGGATGATGGCACCCCTATCAATGAGCTCTTTCCCGACGAAACCATGTTCATAATTGGAGAAACCGGTGACCCTTGGTTTGCCGATATTGCAAACTACCTGGTGTGGGGAGTAGTGCCGTATGAGATGACATACCAACAAAGGAAGAAAATCTTCGCCGACATCAAACACTACTTATGGGATGACCCTACCTTTTCCGAGTCTGTGCCGACGAGATGATCAAGAGATGTGTACCTATGAGCGAAGTTCAGAACATCCTCACCCATTGCCACTCTCTTGAGGTAGGAGGGCACCATAGGCCAACAAGGACAACAACCAGAGTACTACAATCCGGATTCTTCTAGAAAATGCTTCACAAGGACTGCCACTCCTTTGTTGCCGCCTGCGACCGTTGCCAGATGCTAGGGAACATATCCCGGAAGCATGAGATGCCATTGAATGTGATGATCGAGGTTGAACCCTTTGATCTATGGGGCATCGACTTCATGGGACCCTTCCCCTCCTCCCACTCAAATCTTTTCATCTTGGTGGTAGTGGACTATGTCACCAAATGGGTGGAGTCCATTGCACCTCCCCCCAATGATGCCAAGGTCGTGACCAAATTCCTAAAGAAAAACATCTTCATAAGGTTTGGGGTGCCTAGAGTGATTCTCAGCGACAGGGGATCTCACTTCTATAACAAACAGTTCGAAACATTGGTGGAAAATACGGAGTGAGACACAAGGTATCCTTGCCTTACCACCCTCAAACCAATGGGTAAGCTGAGGTGACCAATAGGGAGTTGAAATGGATATTGCAAAAGACGGTGAACTCCTCAAGGAAGAATTGGTCCTTAAGGTTAGACGATGCATTATGGGCTTACCGAACGACATACAAGACTCCCATCGGGATGTCCCCATATCGTCTCGTCTTTGGAAAGGCTGCCACTTACCCATCGAGTTGGAGCACAAATCCTATTGGGCTATGAAAGCCTTGAACTTTGACCTTAAGAGTGTCGCCGACAAAAGAAGATTTCTACTCACCAAACTAGAGGAATTCCGGGAAGAATCCTATGAGAACAACCGCATTTACAAGGAGAAAGCCAAAAAGTGGCATGCCAAAATAATCCTAAGGCGGGAGTTCCATGAGGGAGACCGGGTATTGCTTTACAATTCGAGGTTGAAGATTTTTTCGGGTAAGCTCAAGTCACATTGGTCGGACCATTCACCATCACCAAGGTGACTCCATATGGCGCAATCGAGCTGAAGAATGTGAAGGGTGAAACATTCATGGTCAACGGGTCTAGGCTGAAGCACTATCTAGGAGGCGACATCGAAAAGGTTGAAGCTCGTGCTCTTTACTTGAGAGACCCTCCAGGTTCCTTTTAACCTTCACTATGGTCTAGCCAAAGACCTTAAAAAGATGGGCAGCTTTCCGGGTGGCAACCCGGACTACTTTCTCCTTCTTCCTTGCATAATTTGGTGTATTAGTTTTGTTTGTTAGTTTGCTCGTTTCATGCTATCATTATTGTGTGTTTCTGGTTATTTTTGTGTGTTTGATCTACTTGTGAATGATGATAAGTGTTTTGGGCAAGAAAACACTCATTTTGGGGAGATTCTGTCCTAGACCGATTCTTCCCAAATTCAAATTTCAATCATTCTTTCTCACTTTTGGTCAAAACCCTAATTTCACCGAGGTTTGACCAAATTCATTCTGTCCCAGCATTACTTTTCTAAAATTACATTTTGGCCCCCAACTCTTCAAAAGTTTACATTTACTCCCAAACCTTACTAAACTTATATTTTTCACTTTTCACCCAATAAAACATTAATTTTTGGCCTTATTGATAATTACCATTCAAACCCTTTTTTTGTATTCTATAACCTATCCCTTTAATCATATAATTACCAAAACATCCATAAAACTTCTAGTCACATTTTAACCCAAATTTGTCTCAAACATCTTCCAATCAAATTCTAATTTTTGTAAGTGTTTTTTCCACCATATTTTTTTAAAGAGTTTTATTCACTCAAACAGCCCTAAAACATCAGATTTTTACACCTAACATTATACCATAATAACCTTAACTTTGGAAGTCATAAATCTACCAAAATACTCACAAAACTAGCATATACTTTTGGCCAAGTGTAAGTCATATTATATACTTTCAAGAATCCAAAATAATCATAAACAACACTCCTTTTTTCGTACATAATAATACCCATAAGTCCCAAGTTCATTTTTTTACATAAAACCACACCACTTAGTAAAAAAAGACACTTTAAAACCTTGATTCATTAGTGAACAAAACCAAACATGTTAGTGTAGATCTAGGTTCATTATTAAATCATATTATTATATTTTTCAACCCTTAATTTTGTATGTATCATTTACCCAAAAATAAACAACTCAAAATGCCAAAATAAGCCTTAAGGTTTAAACATTAATGTTGATGTTCCAAAGTAGGTTTTTGCTCTCTGAATTCCGGACCTATATGAAAATGAAGAGAAAATTAGATATTTGTGTAGATATAAAGGTTAAATGAAAGTTTTAGGCTCTAAGCCTTTAGATCCAAAGCTTACCCTTGCTTAGAGTTGTTTTCCTTGATTTTTCACCTTGTTCTTCCTTATTTTTGGCCATCCACGCAAGGATTTATGAAGATCCATTTTCCACCATGATCATAAGAGGAAGAAGAAGTAAAGTTAGCATCTTTAGACTCTCAAACATGATCATAGGAATAACTAAGGGTTAAAACACAAAAATGAGCACTAAGAAGTAAGATTAACCTTGAAGCTCCCAAGGTTGAAATTTTGGCTTCAAATTTTGGCCACACTAAAGAAGTGAGTAACAAGTTAGATCTTGGTAGATCTAAGGCTTAGAAGGTAGTTTAATCACTAAAACCTTAGTTTCAAGACTTACCATTTTTTTTATTAAAGTCTTCCTTTGTCTTGAGCTTGTTCTTGCCAGAACCATGATGATTCAATCAAAATCCCAAGCCCAAAAAATATTTGAGTAAGAACTATTGGTCAGCCAATGGAGGTTGATGGAGCTCAAGTTTTGAATGAAAAATAGATGAAGAAAAGGAGCTAGATTAGTTGGATTTTCAGACCTCCATGAATCAAAGGAAAAACTCAGGGTTTAAAGCACCTTTTCTTCCCTTAAGCATGGTTGAATCTAGCTAGGATTCCCATGGTTTCCTTCACTATTTTTGGCCTTCAATGGTATTTATTTTTTGCAGTAATACAAGTGGGAAGTGGGTTGGTGTTATCCTTGCTTGAGTGATGAAAATTTGCTTAGATAGGAAGTAGATTCAAGAGAAGAACTAAGAGTATAGATGAGGGACTAGTCTTGCACTTTTGTGTTATTCCATGGGATCAAGAAAAGAAGAAAATGAGAGGTAACAGAGCAGTAAGGTAAGTAGCTGTGGTGAGGAAAGTGAGTAGGTAAGTTAATTTCCCAAGGTTGGAAGAAGCAAAATGAGACTTTGAGACTTAAAGCATTCTTCTCCAAGAAGAATTTTTTTTATTGTTGACTTAGAATACTATTCCTTGGTTGGCCACATGTAGATATTTAGGAGGGGTAGTTTGTTAATAAGGTGGTAATTAAGGAAGAATGGGTTTAAGGCCTTAATAGCTTTATTTGTTTTTTCATTAGGACTATCTCTTGTGTTAGATTATAATCTAGTTGGTTGTCTTTCCCATACTATATTTATTTGTGTTTTCTAGTGGTTATAATACTCACAAGTCATTTTAACTATTTAAAGTATGTTCTCAAATTCCCTCCTATTATTTGTGCTCTTACACCATATAATGACATATCACATGTTAAACCAACTTTATTGGTTGATTTCTCTCTATAGGTACTCCATCTTTAATCCAATATTTCATGTAAAGTTTAATAAACCTTTTTGGACTATATATATATATATTTATATATATATATATTATATATATATATATATATTATATATATAGATATATTATATTTATATATTATATACTTTGAGGTTCCATAGTTCCTTAATGATTTTAAGGCTCATTAGCCTTAATGATTCAAAATTGATCCTTAATCGTTCTATACTTGTTAGGGATATTTCAATCTACCCCCCTTAAAAGAACTTCGTCCTGAAGTCATCTTCTTAAATCACATCTCCCTAAGGAATCAAGTTCCATTAGGTTTTCTAAATCAATATAATCTAGAGACTCAAGTCCTGATAGGTTCTGCACCTATCCTTTACATATCACAGTGTGCATACATAGCACATAGCCAACATTCATGGCATCACTATCACTAATAATATTTCATTAGCAATTCTATAATTAGTCATAAAAGCTCACAGAGGTGTTTAACCTATTCAAACCACATATACTTACGCAATTCATCAGTGCGTACAAACAACACGAGTGTACCACTTCAACAATATGCATAATCATAAGTATCTCCAAGGATACTCCACATAACACATAACATCACAAAAGTATCTCACGGGATACACAAAACAAAAGTGCACATAAGCACAAAAGTATCTCATAGGATACACAAAACACAAGTGCACACACGCACGCCATATGGCTCTACCCCCTTAAAAAGGGTTACGCCCACGTACCCCACAAGTATACAAAAGATGCTAATCGAAGAGTGCTTGATACTTGGCTCTCATGGTGTCCTCTAACTCCCATATGGCTTCCTCCACGTCATGGTTGGACCAAAGAACCTTGACCTTTCTGACGGTCTTGTTCCTAGTCTCTCTGTCGTTGCATCTAGAATGCGAAGCGGCCTTTCCTCATATCTCAAAGCTAGGTCTAGCTCTAGCCTCTCAGGCTCTAATACTTGAGAAGGGTGAGGTACATACTTCTTTAGGTGGGAGACGTGAAACACATCATGTACCAGCCCTAGATTCGTAGATAAATCTAACATGTATGCTAATGGGCCCACTCGCTCCATAATAGCATATGGCCCAACATACTTACGGCTCAACTTGCCCGTCTGCCTAAACCTGAAGACGCCCTTCATGGGTGACACTCTGAGGAAGATTTTGACACCATCAACAAACTCTAGAACTCTCCTTCTGATGTTTGCATAGGACTTTTGTCTGTCCTGGGCTGCCTTCATATTCCTATGAATTTGCAGGACATCCTCATGTACCTGCTCCAGGTACTCTGGCCCTAAGAACGTGTTCTCACTGGCCTCGTCCCAACATAATGGTGTCCTACAAGGTCTACCATACAATGCTTGGAATGGTGGCATATTAATTAAAGCATGATAGCTATTGTTGTACGCAAACTCGATCAGATGTAATCGGTCGATACAACTCTCCTAAAAATCCAAGCCACATGCCCGAAGCATGTCCTCTAAGGTCTGTATGGTTCTCTCACTCTAGCCATCTATCAGAGGATGAAAGGCCGTACTAAGTTTCAACTTCGTACCCAAGGCCTTCTATACTTGCCCCCAAAACCTGGAAAGGAATCGAGAGTCTCTATCTGAAACAATAGTCTTAGGCTCCCCATGGTGCCTGATGATCTCCTTCTGAACAGATCAATCAACTTAGGTACCTTCCAAGTATCCTTCATAAGAATAAATATGGTCACCTTCGTAAGTATGTCCACAATGACCCATATCTGGTTTAATTATCCCTTAGTCGGTGGCAAACCGACTACGAAGTCCATAGAAAAGTCCTTGAACTTCCAGCAAGGAATGGGCATAGGCTGTACTAGCCCGCCGGGTCTCCTATGCTCGAACTTGACTTTCTGGCAAGTCAAGCATTGAGTCACAAATTCAGCTGCATCCTTCTTCATTCAGCTCCACCAGAAGTGTACTTTTAGATCCTTGTACATCTTGGATAATCCTGGGTGGATGGATAAGGATGAGCAATGAGCTTCCTACAATATCTTCTTCTTCAGATCAGGACTAGCCTCAGGGATACACAATCTGTCATTCAGCCTAATCATCCCGTCATCATTGAGTCTGAAGTCATACTTTTGCCCCTCAAAGGTGCCCTCAATTAACTTCTGTATGATAGTCTGCATGTGCTGGTTGCTCTCCTAAGTACTACACACTTCATTGATCAGGCTGTTGCTCGCTACAATAGCACATAATGAGTGTGCTCTATGATTCAGGGTGGCAGCTACTACATTCACCTTCCCTTCCTTATACTTCAAATTGATGTCGTAGTCCTTCAAGAACTCGACCCATCATCTCTGTCTTATGTTGAGCTCCTTCTATGTGAAGAGATGTTGTAAGCTCTTATGATTAGAGTAGATAGTGACTGTAACTCCATATAAGTAATAACGCTAAATCTTTAGTACAAAGACCACTACGCCCAACTCAAGGTCATGTGTGGGGTAATTCTCCTCATGCTTCTTCAGCTGACGGGAGGCATACCAAACAACCTTCCCGTGCTGCATGAGCACACATCCTAAACTAGTACCAGAGGCATCACAATACACCTTGATTCTGTCGGTACCCTCAAGGATAGTCAATACCGGTGCCGACATCAGTGGATCCTTTAACGTCTGGAGGGATCGCTCAAGATCAGTTGTCCAAATAAACTGAGCTTCCTTCCTCATCAGATTCGTCATAGACTTGGCCACCTTGGAGAATTCCTGGATGAATCTCCTGTAATACCCTGCCAAGCCTAGGAAGCTATGAATATCCATCACTGTCTTTGGCCTTGGCCAACTCTTAACTGCCTCAATCTTAGCAAGATCCACAGAAATCCCACAGGCTGATATGATGTGCCCCAAGAACGTTATGCTATCAAGCCAGAACTCACACTTAGAGAGTTTGGCATAGAGCTGGTTCTCTCTCATGATCTCAAGAACCTGTCTTAGATGAACCTCATGCTCTTCCCTAGTCTTGGAATACACTAGGATGTCATCAATGAACACTACCACTGAGGTATCTTGATTCTCTCTGAATAGATGCTTCATCAAGTCCATAAACTTTTCTGGGGCATTCGACTATCTGAACGGCATCTCTATAACTCATAGTGCCCATATGTGTCCGAAAACCGTCTTCTCGACGTCTCCCTCTAGAATCCGAATCTGGTGGTATCTAGATTTCAAGTCAATCTTGGAGAAGACCGAAGCTCCTCTCAACTGATCAAACAAGTCATCAATCCGTGGTAGGGGTACTTGTTCTTGACTGACACCACATTCAGCTCGCGATAGTCAATGCAGAGTCTCATACTACCGTTCTTCTTCTTCATGAATAACACTTGAGCTTTCTAAGGAGACACACTAGGTCGTATGAATCATTTCTCCAGGAGGTCCTCCAGCTGAACCTTCAGCTCCGTCATCTCTGTAGGAGCCATGCGGTATGACGCCTTCGCAATAGGCCATGTGCCCGGCATCAGGTCGATGGGAAACTCAACATCACACATTGGGGGCATGCCTGGCAACTCGTCGGGAAATAGAGATCTAGAAAGTTAGACACTACGGGAATGTATTAGTCCATCTCCTCATCATGCCTCATGTCCTGGACATAGCATAGAAATGCCTCCTCGCCCTTTCTCACCTCCTTCATCACTGACATGGCTGACACAATCCTGATAGAGGGTTCCTTCTGAACATTACGGTATGAAACAGTCTTCCCACTCGAGCTCTTAAGCAGTAGTCAGTGCTCTACACAGTGTAATATGTTCTTATGCTTCTGAAGCCAATCGATACCGACTATAACGTCAAACCCCAACTCCTTGAACTCCACTAACTCAATGGGAAAGTCCTCATTCTTTATACTGAACTGCAGTCCTCTATAGAGTCTCGTGCATCACACTCTCTCCTTAGATGGAAGTGTGACTAGAAAGTCTAGGAGATGCTCTGGGGCTGACTTCAGCTTCTTCACGAATAAAGAGGATACGAAGGAATGAGAAGCCCCTTAATCGAATAGAACTGATGCATCAATGCCATTTACAGGAAAGGTACCTGTGATTATTTGTTTTCATTAGCATCGCTTTAAATTCCTACCTAAACATTTTGATTTGTCACTCGTCATACCTGTGATGACGTTGACCTTTTTCTTGGCTTGTGCCTTATCAATGATATTCAAGATACCTTCCTTTTCGAGTTCATGGCCTAGAGTATAGAATTCATATGGTTACAAGATTGGAATGTATGCTCACAAGAACTCAAAACGTCATTTTAGTAATTTAATAAGATATTAAATCATCTTTGCATACATAACTCCTTTGAATTAAATCAATACTCACTAAAGGTTAAGTTCAAACGCTGGGGTCATATGTGGGTAGCGTTGACTAATGCTGATGAAACGATATTTAGCCTAATCTTCTTTATCCCATGATACACTAACCTCGACTGTCCACCAAAAATCAACACATCTTTGGACTTCAGAACAAGCTTGCTAGCTAAATTCATCCTCTTTTGGTCTCCATATAGGAACTCAGCATCATCACCAATAGAAAAAGACACTACAGAATCCCCTTGGTGATGACTTGGGTGTCTCTTCATGATCTTGGTGCAACCCAAGACGTCCCTCTTTCTCATAGAAGTTTACAATACAAACATCAGCAGATATATCAGGTATGGGGTTAGACTCACACTGCTGGACGGGTTCAACCGCTACCCCCACTAGGGTCTGAAATCCCTCAGGTATACTAGGTACTCGTACTCCATCCTTCACCCTCACCTCTTGATAGGTTCTAGTTTGAGGGTCCCAATCTCTCCCCAAGCAAGTCATGTGTAACTTCCTTTTCAACCGACTTAAGTATCCTGGAATATAAAATCCTCCTAGTCCCTTCCCCAAGGCTCTACACTCCTCTATAATGGCAATTTGTTCATCAAGGGTTAGGAATTCTTTGAGTATGATCATGCCCAGTCTAATGACTTGGCACATCTCGCCTTGATACTCTTGTCTTTTGCCCATAGGCTTAGGTGATCTTGGTCTTGAAAGGATAGGATAGCAGATATCAAAATTTTCTAAGATATGAAAGGTTTTCTAGGTCAAGTCTCTTACTAGGTTCTACCCAATGTATAAATCAAGGTGACAGTAAGCGTTTAACACACACATTCATGCAATCATGTTAAAGTTATAAGGTTACCTGTGCCGCGCTGAGTGCTAGCCTCGGCGCTTGGGTGTCTCATAGAATTCAGGGTGCCTTGACCCTGGCCAGCTTCCCTCGGCCCCGCTCGACCTACCATAGAAGTCTGTCCCGTCTGGCCTTCACGCGATGCTCCGGATCCACTCGCTAGAGTACTCGGAGTACCTCTAGGTGGGTGGTATGTGATAAGTGCAAAACATATAGACTTTTAGGGTTTAAATACCTTATGAATTGCAATATCTGAAGCACATGTTTCCCACTTATTATGCGTTTTTTCCTAAGATTTATGTTTTGATATGAACTAATGCATTTTATATGTTCAATGTAGGCAAAATCCATGTAATTAAGTAGATTTACTCATGAGGATTCCAACGCAACAAACGGGGATCAAATCGGAGCTAAAACGAATATTTTAGAGGCAATTGAATTTTGGTCCGGACCAGTGTCCGGATGAGCTGGTCCGGACGCATACATGCCAGCGCGCCCGTACAGAAAATCGATATGTCCGGACCAGTCTGGTCCGGACGGTGGTCCGGACGCGTGTAAATCGACAGCACACAGGGGCATGTCAACTAGTGTGAATTGGTAAATTATATTTTACCAATTCACACCGACACCCCCTCTCTTTTTACCCCATTTTCACTATAAATAAACCTATAACCCTCCATTAATCCATATCTCATTCCACCCCCAAACTAATGCCATTTTTCCTCCACAAAATCATCATTTTCTCTCCAAAAATCATACATCTCATCTACATAATGTCCACATAAATCCTCACATCATCTCATTCCATAAAAACATTCCATTTCCATACCGTTGTTCTGTCCAACCTCTGTCCAAATATTAGCAGTTATAAAGGAGCTGAATTAATTATCTTTCCCAGATGATTTCTTTTACTTCTTATTTTGTCTTTTTAATTATGTTGGGCTAAGAGGATTTACTCCGGGTGAAGGTGTAATTATAGTTTGTATAATTATGTAATCTATATTTTTACCGGTTTTAAATACAGTTTGTTACGATTAAAGCTTATCTCTCGCCTTTTTAATAAATTTCATGAATTTATTAAAATGCTTTACAAAGTCTATTTTGATCAGAGCAGTGATAAATAGACAGGTTAATTAATCGATAAATCTGTGGAAAACTTATTTTGATAAAATAAGTTAGTAATTTCAGATGTAAAATATAATTCCTCGCACTTAATTTGTTTACATGTGTTTTGCTCAAATCTAGATTAGATCGAGCATTTTCTGGTAAACGAATCTTTCAAGTCTAGGATTTAGTCTTTAAAGATAATAACAGGAATTTTTGCCAAACTATTATAATTAACCGGTAGAGATAGCATAATTAATCAGATTATATAAACCTGAACCCGGAGTCCCGTTTAACTTATCTTCCACTCAGTTAATTTTGTCTATTGTTTTACTTTACAAAAACAAGTCAATTATCCCCCCCCCCTTTTTGTGACAAGCTTAGGTACTATATTATTTCGCTATAAGTCCCACGGTTTGACCCCGGCCGCTTCTGTCTTCTATACTACTGCGACCGGGTTTTGTTTGCAGCCCGAAGGATATTTGAGTTATTAATTTCTTTCTCAATTGTTTAAAATACACCAGTTCCAACCTCTCTCATTTTCCTGTCTGCAGTATGACTTGCTCTCGGGGTTGAAGAAGCACTCGAATGCTCTATGGCCGGTCTTCTTGCAGTAGCGGCACTCAATTGGCTGGCCACTATAGTCCAAGCCCGGGTGGTTCTTGCTGCAGCGCTTGTAGAAGAAGTAGCAAAGCGGCTGAGTATTGCCTGTTCACATCATACACTTGAATTACTAAAGGAAGCATTGAGGTATTTAATTACAACTTAGAATGAGTAGTAGGATATCATACTCTTAGAGGGTTCCTATCTGTTAGGCTGAGCATCCACAACGAAGGTGGTCAACCGAGGGACCTTCTCCTTTCCCTTCTGACTATGGCTGATCTGCTGCCCCTTCTTTGATCCGAAGAACTTCCTGATACTGGTTTGTGTCAGTAACCTTTTATAAACAATTCAAGTAAGGTAAGGTAAATTATTAGAGTTGTCCTTCTTACCTTCCCCTCTTATTGCTCTCACCCTTAGTCGATCCCTCATCCTCCTTCTTCTTCTCTAAAACCTTACGCTTATTTCCAAGTGTCTCGTATTGGGTATGAAGCATCAGCTCAATCTTAGAAGCAGCATTGTAGCATTCCTGTAACTTTACAGGTAAGTTCCATGCAACTAAGATAGTTTTAGATAACAAAGTGTTAGGTCTTTCATTTCTATACTTGGAATGTGTGATAGTCGAGTGTGCCCATCACTACCTAGATACGAAAGGACAAGCCTCCCTGGAACTTCACTCTAATGGTCTCGGAGTAGTCTACTCCCAGGAGAAAGCTCAGAAGATAGATGAACTTAGCATAGTACTGATCCACGGACAAGCTCCCAAAGATCAGGTTCTCAAACTCCTTCCGCTTCTTCTTCAGATGGGCTGGGTAGTACTTGTTCTTGACCAGCTCTACATAGCCTGCCCAAGTAAAACCGTCTGTGTCCATGTGCTGGTCCTTGATCAGTCTCCAACATGTGCTACCTGCATGGTAGTAGGCTGCAATCACGATCTTTTGATCATCAGGGACTTGCAGCACCTCGTACGCATTCTCCAACTCCACGATGTACTTCTCTAGAGCCGCTAGATCAGGCTCTTTAGAGTACGTAGGTACGCACTTCTCGGACATACTCTTCATCCAGTTTGTCTCTCTAGGCGTGGGTTGTGGAAGGTGGGGTACTATTGGCGGTCTCCCAAGTGGAACTCCTATGTGAGTAAGGACAGCCGCCACCATCTCAGCGACATTCGGGATATCACCTTCAACTGGCCCGCCACGTCCCCGACCAAGCCCTCTTCCCCTACCTCTTCCTGTCAGCTACAAGAAAGGTAGGTTAGACCATAACTCTAACCCACTGAATTTGTAATCACTGTATATTTAAAGTGCCTCCTAGGCTAATACTTGCATGTTTTCAATATCCCTAAGAGTTTCCCAGGTTACGAACCTCACACACGATTTCTCACACACCCTAAATCCTATGCTCAAAGTTTCTACAACTATCTCTAGGCATTAGAGCGTTATTACACTCTAATACCACTTTTATAACACCCATACTTCAAAATCATGCTTAATCTTGTCCTTAACATAATTAAATACACTTAAGTAGCGGAAATAGATACAACCAACTAACAACACGTGTTACCGCCCCTACTCACCCATGTTAGTAACAAGGCATACAAATACATATACAATACAACGCTGTGATATCCGAGATAGCTTAATCCAAAATTACAACGCTTATCCAAAAACATGTGAGCAGTTTAAACTATACCAACATATACCCCAAAAAGTATAACCCAAAAGTAGTATACCGCTATCTAACCGACCCCGCACTCCAATGTCGATCTTTGGCTACGAACCTGTAAACATGTGTTGCCGTATGAAATCAGCCCACTCTAAGTATGTCATTATGTAACCGTCGTCATGTAACCTCAGACCCTTTATAGGCTAATTGGTCATAGTTAAAACGCGGTTCCATTTCATGCATTCCAATTCACATAAACATAAATGTAATAACATAACTTAAAACATTCTAATAATTCATCCAGCATACATAGTCATAACATTCACACATAACTCATCCACACAATCAAATCCACTAATTGTGTTTCAAGGTAATAACGCTATGAGAGTTGCTTTAAAGCATTCTTGTTATCTGGCCTTCAAGGCCCCTCAATCCGTTTTCTGATTATTCATGAAACTACTTGTGTTTTACATTAATGTTGTAACGACCCCAAGCACGGCCTAGTTCTAAGGTCGTTACACGCCCCATATACATTGATTGATAACGCAAGGCTCTAAGAAGATATGAACTCAAATCCGAAATGTGAATACTTGCATTAACAAAACCATATGTTTACATCAGAATCTAAACATCCAAATAGAAAGTAAATCCGATACAAGGGCCCGTAGGCTACATAATGTCAAAGCGTCTAGCGCACGAATACACATACGAAAACCAAACATAAGAATGTAACATAAAGCTAAACTCCAGAGAGAAGAGAGATTCTTCACGCGATCAATCTACAATATATGTATAAAGGGGTGAGCTTTCACATGCTTGGTAAGCAAAAGACTTCTTCAATGAAGTCTTCTCAAAACTGAAAACAGAAGAGGAATGAAAACAGATGAGAACACATGATAGTTCACAATCAAAAATAGCAAATGAGCCAACCAGCCCCAAAATAGACAGAATTCCATATCAAAACACTTTAGTCAGACTTTCATAAACATATCATGGGTGAGACCCTAGCAACTAGCTGACACAACAGAAGGGCACACACTAACGCCCTATGGATCCGCAGATCCCACATCAGAAGCCGTAAAGACAGCTATTGGACCTATCGGTCACTAAATGTCCTAAGGGAGACCCTAGGGAACATAAACAGAAGGAATTCCTGGGCAACATGCTACGGGACAGCCATATCCGACTATCCAAGGCTCAGAAGCTAAGTGACTAGGTCCCCAAAACAAATATTCATAAATATAGAACATAAGTGCATAACTATGCATATAAACAGCATATACCGCTTGTACACGAATAGGGGAATACAACCTCACAAGCGGAAGTCAAAACGGAGCTCAAACAATGAAGTTATGCAAAATTAGAGGCATGTCCGAACATGTGTCCGAACATGCATGTTCGGACACATGCCGAGAGTCAGAAATCACAGAAATCACCATGTCTGAACATACGTCCAAACGTCAATGTTCGGACGCATGTCAAGAGTTAGAAAACAAAGAAAACACAATGTCTGAACTTGTGTCCAAACATGCAAGTTTGGACACAGTCCGAGACTCGCACGTCAGACTCATCCTCGCACTTCGTATGAACTTACATGTTCGGACTGATGTTCGGACACGTTTGAAATCAGAGAAAATTCATCACCCTAGAGCCCTGTCCGAACTTACATGTTCAGACATATGTTCGGCCGCGACGAACAGAGGCGAAAACCTCAAGAACACGAATAGAATCAAAGCCAAAATTCACACCTCACACACACCAAATCGGTCCAGTATCACCATGGGGCTTTAACCTCAACAAAACAGACCAAAACAAGGAGGGAAACATTGTCCAAAACTCATCAAATTCCAAAGCACAACAACAATTCTCAAACCCCCATGGGAGCATCCATCACCTATTCCATCCCTCACTTACATTGATTCGAAGAGCAGAGACGGTCCAAACGAATCCAATTATCTACCAGACGAGATTGCACACCGCAGAGAGGCACAACACCACTAAATTCAACAAGTAATTACACCCCAAAATCAGAACAACAAGCACTCCCCAAAACCACACAAAACCACTACCGAAACTGCAATACCAAATCTGAATTGATGAAGAGGATGACTCCAATAGCAGCAGAGCAGAACAGGACGCCAATTGGATGGAACTCAGCAGCAGAACAAACCACAACATAGGGGTCCTGAATAACCCTCTCTTCTTCTCAAATGACCAAGGGGTCCTGAATAACATAACACAACATAGCACAACACATAAATGTAATCGACTTAAGTAAAAACCGGGTTATAACAACTGTACAACTAATGTTTCATTCCATCATCTACTAATGTCTTAGCTCTTATCACTTAACAAATCACCATGTTAGAAGGCAATATATTTTCTCTTACCTTCCCTGTTCGGAGGCGAGTAACCTACTAGCAATAGCCAACACCAACGGTAGTGCATCTGCTTCCTCCTTCCCAATTATTAGGCAGGTAGCCTACTGGCATAAGCCAACACCAACGGTAGTGTCTCCGACCAACGATCAATTCGAATCATTGGAGTTTTCAATACTTAGAGTGGACTTGATCTCGGTAATCCTCTCGTGATCACAATGCGCAACCAGGCATTCATGGGTTTTTCCTCCATACTCAAATATCTCATTGTGCTATTAATTTCTCTTAATCTACATGCCTAAGATTCATTCTTATGTTTTATAGTGAATAACTTCTCAAATGTACATACACCTTTTAGGTCTTACTATATGCCTAGAACTTGTCTAGAATATTTCCATGTTGTGAAATATACTTTCTCATAGAAACGGTATTACCAGTATTCTACCTAAGGAATTTTCTTATGTTAATTAGGGATAATGTCATTTGTACTATTATCTTTCCTTAAGTTACATCTCTTATCACTACTCATAATCTTATACAATGTATATTCAATGTTTGCTTTGTTTCGAATAATCTTCGCACAATTAGCAATGCAAGGTATTCGAGCAAATAATTCTCAATGCACAATAACATGCAATCACGCATATCATTTTATCACTCAATCATACATCTAAACCCAAGGTAATCCTCGGGTGCAATCGGATCACATAACAACATACCTTACACCGAAGAAAAAGACTAGCGCACTATTCTGCACCTGTCCTCTTATCACTTAGATCTGGAACATAATACTAAGTATTAATTCTATATAAACCTTAAACAATCCGGTATTCCTTGAAATTACTTATCCCATTGTAATTAACCCCAATGATCGCTATTTAGTATTAATTGGGTTATTACTTAAAGTATCATAATCCCAGACTAACTAATTAATCCTCTCATGTTGTTAGTAACTAACATTGTTGTATAATTTCTACAACCTCTAGGATTAAGTCCTTATCACATTTTTCTCCTTTTAATCATTTGTATGTATACTCATATTGATTTAATTTACTATATGGTATAGACTTTACTTGACCCTAAACATTGATGGTCTTAGGCCTTGAAATTCCCATCTAATTCAGTGAGTTGGTCAACTTGACCTCATTGGTCAACTTAGTTGATTTGGTCAATGTGGTCAACACTCTACTTGGTCAACGTAGTTAACATATTAATCTTTCTTTCTCAACTTGACCCTAATCTACAATTTCTGACTTCCCACCTAATTTTTCTCAAATTTTCGGATTTCCCCCTCACATTTTCCCAAATTTTCAAATCCCCCACCAATTCTTCTAAAAATTAAAATTTAAATCTTTTTTCTCACTTTTGTCAAAACCCTAATACCACCTTGGTTTTACCGAATTCCTTTTGTCCCCTCATAACTTTCCTAAAATTACATTTTAACCCCCAACTTTTAAAAAGTGTACATTTTACTCACAAACCATACTAAACTTATATTTTTCACTTTTCACCCAATTTTACCTTAATTTTTGGCCTTATTGATAATTACCATTTTAACCCTTATTTTTTTGTGTTCTCTAACCTATCCCTTTAATCATATATTTACCAAAAACATCCATAAAACTCCTAATCACATTTTAACCCAAATTTATCTCAAACATCTTCCAAACAAATTCTAATTTTCTTAAGTTTTTTTCCACCAGATTTTTGAAGTGTTTTATCCACTTAAATAGCCCCTAAAACATCATATTTTTACACCTAACATTATACCATAATAACCTTAACTTTTGAAAGTCATACTACCAAAATACTCTCAAAACTAGCATATACTTTTGGCCATAGTGTAAGCCATATTACATATTTTCAAGACTCCAAATTACTCACAATAACACACCTATTTTCGGACATAATAATACCCATAAGTCCAAAGTTCAATTTTTACATAAAACCACACCGCTTAGTAAAAAAAATGACACATTAAACTCTTGAATCATTAGTGAAAAAAAACCAAACATGTTAGTGTAGATCTAGGTTCATTCTTGGTCATATTAGTCCATTTTTCAACCCTTGGTTTCGGCCATAACCTTTACCCAACAATAAACAACTCAAAATGCCAAAATAAGCCTTTAAGGTTTAAACAGTAACCTTGATGCTCCAAAGTAGATTTTTCCTCTCCAAATTTCAGCCCTGTATTAAAATTAAGGGAAAATTAGATCTTTGTGTAGATCTAAAGGTCAAATGAAACGTTTAGGCTCTAAATTAGATCCAAAGCTTACCCTTGCTTAGAGTTGTTTTCCTTGATTTTTCACCTTGTTCTTCCTTGTTTTTGGCCAGCCACACAATGCTTTATGAAGCTCCATATTCGAAAATGAGGAAAAAGAATTAAAGTTAGAGTCTTTAGACTCTCAAACATGATCATATGAATAACTAAGGGTTAAAGCACAAAAATGAGCACTTACCGCATCAATTAATGTCAACAACATACTCAAAACAGAGTAGTAATCAAAATATTTTCAAACAATCTCAACAAATGTAGGAAAATATTTAATTTTTGTTTCATATCATATATGTGAGTGATAGATCGGATGAACAAGTCAGGTAGCCGGTGGAAAACATTCACCTGACCCTTCACCCGCACCCGTTTTTTACAGAATTTTCACCCCGCTTTAGCGGGGAAAATGATCGGATAAAACGGACACCCATTAAGAAGCCATATTCTTGCCTACAACTGAATGTAGGCATCTGGCTACATATAGAGAGAGAAAAGGAGGAGCACGCCCCATACAAACATATTTGCTTTTTTTTTCCTTTTTTCATTTTACACGCGCGCTGCCCTGTGTAGTTGTTTTGATTTTTTTTCTTTTTTCTTTTTTTATTTTTTGTTTAAAGATTTTATTCTTTTTATTTTATTATTACAAAAACTTTAAATTATTGTAATTTTTAATATATAAGTCCAAAATGGAAAAAAATTATATCATTGTTCACCTAAATTCAAGCTCTTCAAAACAAGACCAATTATGGATATGTTTTGACAACTTTTAAAAAAAAAATTACATGTATACGATGATACATTAAAATAATAATATGATTCATTAATTTTGCATTATGATTCATTAAAATTGATATTATGATTCATTAAGTAATAAGTGGTGAATTCGACGTTTTTAACTTTTCTATGGTGGGTTTTGGGGGTAGGGTAATATTTTTAGAATTTGTTCTATACTTTATATTGTAGCAACTAACTCGACAGGTTTTTAGGGTTTGTGGTAGCGGGTTTAGGGTCTAACACTGCAAACCCTAAAAATGCCTTCGACGTTTTTTAGCTATCCTAGGGTGGGTGTTGGGGTGTTTTGGGGGGTAGGGTAATATATTTGGAACCGTTCCATACTGTACATTGTAGCAACTCGACAGGTTTTTTTAGGGTTTGTGGTCGTGGGTTTAGGGTCGTTAAACCCTAAACCCGCCACTACTAGGGTGGGTTTTAGAGTTTGGGGGTTAGGGTAATCTATTTGGAAGCTGTTATATACTTTAATGTGAGAATGTACATATTTTAATGTGAGAAAGTACATGTTTTAATATGACGATGTACATGTTCAAATGTGAGAATGTACATGTTCAATTATGAGAATGTATATGTTTTAATGAACATTTGTACATGTTTGTGTGACCATCTGTACATGTTTTCTTCCTTGTATGTACAGGTTTTAATCTAAAGATGTACATATTTAATGATTCATACAGATTTATATGATCATCTACATGTTTTTAATGTGAGGATGTACATGTTTTTACGTGAGGATGTACATGTTTTAATGAACATTTGTACCGGTTTGTATGACCATCTGTACAAGTTTTCTTTTATGTTCTGTACACTATACATGTAAAAATAATTTTTTTTAAAGTTGTCAAAATATATCCATGATTAGTCTTGTTTTGAAGAGCTTGAATTTAGATGATCAATGATATAATTGTTTTTCATTTTGGATTTATATATTAAAAGTTACAACAATTTAAAGTTTTTATAATTATAAACAAAAAACAAAACCAACCCACATTTAAAATAAAAAAAAAACTCCTCGCGGGCTCGTGGATGTAGCCAAGACTCTCTCCATTAAGAATTGTTATCCCTGCTCCCAGTGCCGTCATTTTCTGAAAATAAAGAGTGCTGCTGTAAAAGAGTGACGACATCAAAGAATTGTTGGGAGTCGATATCAACCATTCAATACATCTGATCCGGAAGCTTTTGGAGATTGAATGAATGAGAGATGGCATCAACAAAGGCCAATAGTGGCATTCACAAATGACAGGGAAGGAAAGCATTGCGGAAAGAGAAATGAATTGATTTTGTTGTCTGCACTATAGTTGCAGGCATATCCACGATCAGCAAAACCTTAGACTAAAATATCCGCGATCAGCAAAACCTAAGATTAAGCAAGCGGCTAATGGATTCACAAGTACATTCGTCATTGTTCGAGACAGGAATGACGGCTTCCAAATAGCAACCGCTGCAATAGTAAATCGAATCGTACTCATCAAAATTGAAGCGCGGATATGATTGATTGTATGCAACCCCCGAGAACCGTGGCAAGATACGGACAGAAATCACCTATCACAACTTAAATGGTGTACTGTCGTAGTAGCCATTCAATTATTGTGGAAGTTCCAATGTATTTCATCCTTGAAGTGGTACAATTCCAATCCTAACATCGTGATAGTGTAAATCAACTACGACGTCATGTGGTGTACAAACTTTCCTAGTGGGGAAACAATTCCTTTCTTGATCCTCCACACCCCATTCCTTTCTTTTTCTCCATCTTGATGATTTACTGATCTTTGCGACTCCAGTTAGGGGGCGATCCAGGGAGAAGCTTCTGTAAAAAGCTCATGCAGAGTCCAAAATGACCCCCTAAGAGTTCATAAAATAACATCGAGCGACAAAAAAACGTTAGGCATATCTATTGGATTTCAGAGAAAATGCCAGGTTTGGACTTCCGGCAAAGCGATTCCATGGCTTCTTGTACTCTGGACACCTCCTGCAATCATGGTCACCGAAGGGTTGATAGTGTAATTAGCAGCACAAGTGCAATTTAGCGTCCTACACCATCAATCCTTAAAGCTTTCCCGACTGAAGAGAGGTGTTTAACATACCTTGCCTTCTATAGTAATTAACAGAGGCCCGGCCCTGGATTTGCGGTAACATCCTTCATGTGGAGGAAATAAGGATTAACAGTATAGAATAAAGGGGGAAGAGAGAATTTACTACCACAAAAATCTAGTGCGAGAAATTTTACCAATATAAAGATCTGGAAACTCAATATTGAGAGCTAATAACGGTTGTGCAGCTTCTATCTGCATCATTTGGTACAGTTGAAGACAAACAAGATTAGAAGATCAATCATGAATAGAATCAAATGAGAGTCCGTCAGGCACTGAAGGCACATACATCTGAGAGCGTTGTGGACAGACGCCTTGATACATATGGTTCAGTCATTAGGAGCAAATTGCTAGACCTTGCTACTTCCATCAAACACTGCCACTCCTTGTCAAGTTCTGAAAGATTGGTCGCTCCAAGAATGATCACATTTTGACACTTCATCTGCAGCAACCAAAACAAAGTTAATATGAAAAGGATACCAAAGAAACTTTAATCATCATACTGCTTCTGTTTCTTGATCATCGTAAACTTGGCAGCAGGTTGCTCAGGATGGAATGGATTATTCCAGAAAGAACGAGCTGATTGCAGAACGTCATAAAATCATAAGAAAAGGGAAAATATAGGAGAGTGGCCAGCTTTTTGGCAGACAATCACAGTTGTACGTGTACCCTAACTTATCATCAGAATTCAACATTTATAGATTCCAGTCCATTAATGAACTCTACATAGATAGCTGTATCTTGTTGTCTAGTTATATTCTTCACCATGGAACACAAACATCCTCTCGTAGTTTGGCATCAATGTGCCTAGTGAAGAAGTGAAGACTACGAAAGCTTACTGTCAAAAGATAAGAAAGTTCCTTTCGGAACATAATATTAATACACCGCAAACCGTCTCCATTATCAAATGTGTAGGGTCTCTTCAAAACCTCCAGGTAAAAAGTCTTCAGAAAACATGCAAGGAGCCCTCCAAGGGTAAGTTAAGTATATTTCCTTATAATTTTATTGAGGCTAACTACTCTACAAGGTTGTTCGATAGATATCACCAGGGTATTCCGTAAGAACATATCTCCAAAGGTCTCATAATTTGGAGAAATAACCCGTCAAAGGAAGCAAGCTTAAAGGTAAATCTACGCTCCAGAAAGTACGAGTACTCCAGAGAACAAAGAATGCCCTAGAACAAGAGGAAGTTTTGTATCCCAGAGGAAGGCTTGATGGGGCAAATGCAAGGATAATTTGGAGACTAGCAGTGTCAGTGTGACAAGAATAGTTACCATTGATATTTGGGAAAAGTGATCACACAGTAACAAGGATAGTTCAAGGAGGAACCCTGCCAAAAGAGGCAATCAGGCGTAGCCTGCCAATTTCCACAGTGTGGCCAACAAGAAAATTCAGGATACTGACCTAGGGACTCTTTCTTTCCATAAATAGCTAACAGCCTTGGCCTAATGCCCACAAACACAACACGACAAATAACACACACCACTAAGATAACACACACACTCCCGACAATCCCCACAAACTGCACCTCACACAGCGACCTGTCCCCTTCTTGTTTTTGCGTCAGTACATTAGACGGTAACGGCCTTGGTCCCCCGCTCTCTTCTCATCATCCCTCCCCCGAAGAAAACCACCTTGTCCTCTAGGTGGAAATCGTGAAACTGTTGCTCGATTGTGGAGACAAGTTCCCAAGAATCCTTGAATTCAGGGCAGTCCTTCCAGCGCACCACGGCTTCCCATTCCATATCAACACGTTGTCTTACTTGAATGATATCAATGGGGGTGATCAGCAGTTCCAATTCATCAGTCAAGTCTGGTGGAATAACAGCTATGGCAGTCACTGATTTTTTGAGCCGGGACACATGTACGATGTGGTGAATTTTGGCGTCTAGGGGCAGCTTTAGTTTGTAGACGACCTTGCCCACTTTAGCTTCGATCTTGAACGGTCCAAAGTACCGTGGGCTGAGCTTTGCATTCCTCTGTCCACCTAAGGAGCGCAGCCCGTACGGTCTCAGTTTGAGATAAACCCAGTCCCCAACCTCAAACACAGTTTCTCTTCGATGTTGATCTGCAAATAATTGCATACTGCCCTCCCTAGGCCTTAGTAAGTTGCTCCTTGAGTTCATCAATCACAGCGTCGCGCGCACTCATCTGATTATCGACCTCCTGTACAGGGTAGCTCAATGGGGAGTACTGCAACAGTATAGGTGGTTCACGGTCATATAAAGCCTTGATGGGAGCCGTGCCAGCACTGCGATTGCAGGTGGTGTTCCAGAACTCTGCCTAAGGCAGCCAGCGGACCCACTGCTTTGGTTTAGTGAATGAGAAGCTGCGCAGATAAACTTCGAAGCACCAATTCACGACTTCTGTCTGCCCGTCTGTCTGCAGGTGGTATGCAGAGCTGAGATTGAGGGCGGTACCCGACTGTTTGAACAACTCCCGCCATAAAGTGCTGGTGAAAACCGGGTCTTGGTCAGAGACGATGGAGTGAGGACGCCAGGGAGTCGAACAATTTCTTTGATGTATACTGCTGCCACATACTTTTTGTGAAGGGCCGAGATAGCGCAATGAAGTGAGTGCATTTGGTGAGTCGATCAACCACCACCATGAATGTATCTATGGCCCGAACCTTGGGCAGTCTGGTGATGAAATCCATGGAAATGTCCTCCCAGACCTTGTCCGGGATTGCATCAGGTTACAGCAAACCTAAGGGGGCGAACAATTTCTTTGATGTATACTGCTGCCACATACTTTTTGTGAAGGGCCGAGATAGCGCAATGAAGTGAGTGCATTTGGTGAGTCGATCAACCACCACCATGAATGTATCTATGGCCCGAACCTTGGGCAGTCTGGTGATGAAATCCATGGAAATGTCCTCCCAGACCTTGTCCAGGATTGCATCAGGTTACAGCAAACCTAAGGGGGCGAAAGATCTGTATTTGACTTGCTGGCATGTGACACATGCTGCCACAAACTCTTTGATTTGTCTTCTCATTCCTTCTAAATAAAAAAGGTGGTGCTGACGGTACACAGAAAACCAGAGTGCCCGCCTTCCAATGAGCTGTTAATTCTCGTAACAGCGCTGGAATTATCACCGATTGCTTGAGAATGACCAATCACCCTCTTGCAGAATAGTCTCCCATTAGACAACTCAAAGTCGGGGTGAGTAGGGGAGTCAATGACGACCTCCTATCTGATTGTTTTAAGCCTGGAGTCTGCCTCAATTTCTGTCTCCAGCTGTTTCCAGCCCTCATATTCAACCACAGGAGTCTACAGCTCTAGAGAGTTGTTTTCCACCCTTGAAAGAGCATCACCCGCCTTGTTTTCCCTTCCCGATTTATACCGGATTTTGAAGTCAAAACCCATGAGTTTAAGTACCCACTTGTGTCGTCCTTCGGTGAGGAGTCGCTATTCCCATAGATGTTTCAAACTGCGTTGATTAGAACAGATGATAAACTGTCTTTCCAGGAGGTAGTGGTGCCATTTGGTAGTGGCAAATAGCCAAATACCACGGCCATGAGTTCCTTTTCGTATGTGGATTTGAGTTGAGCTCGGGGACCAAGGGTTGGGCTCAAGTAGGCAATGGGTCTGCCTCCCTGCATCAACACTGCTCCTAAGCCCCGTCCCGAAGCATCAGTCTCGGCTGTAAATGGCTTTGAGAAGTCCGGCATGCTAAGTCCAGCATTGCCAAGACCGCCACTGTGGTCAGTTTGCGTTTAAGCTCCACAAACACTTGTTGAGCCTCATCATTCCAGTTAAAACCTTCTTTCTTAAGCAGGTTGGTGAGGGGAGCTGCTATAATTCCGTACCCTTGAACAAACCGCCAGTAGTAACAGTAAGGCCTAAGAATCCCCTCAACTCACTTCACTGTTTTTGGTGGTGCCCAATCTACCATACTGCGAATTATTCTCCGGGTCTGCCGCTACCCCTTTCTCTAAGATAAAGTGGCCCAAGTACTCAAGCTGAATCTTCCTGGACTGGCATTTCTTCAAGTTCGCTACCAGATTGTTTTGCTGTAACAGCTGAAGCCCTGCTTCCACAAACACTTGTTGAGCCTCATCATTCCAGTTAAAACCTTCTTTCTTAAGCAGGTTGGTGAGGGGAGCTGCTATGATTCCGTACCCTTGAACAAACCGCCAGTAGTAACTGTAAGGCCCAAGAATCCCCTCAACTCACTTCACTGTTTTTGGTGGTGGCCAATCTACCATACTGTGAATTATCCTCCGGGTCTGCCGCTACCCCTTTCGCAGAGATTAAGTGGCCCAAGTACTCAAGCTGAGTCTTTCCGGACTGGCATTTCTTCAAGTTTGCTACCAGATTGTTTTGCTGTAACAGCTGATCAGCTGTCGGTAATGCTCCTCTAGGTTCTGGCTTTAAACCAAAATATCGTCAAAGAACACTAGAATGAACTTACGTGAGAAGGGTGAATACCTCATTCATGACCGCCTGAAATGTCATTGGCGCATTGCGAAGGCCAAACGGCGTCACACGGATCTCGTAGAGGCCCTCATGTATGCGAAATGCTGTCTTAGGAACATCCTCTTCACGGACTCTGATTAAATGGTACCCGGATTGTAACTCCAGTTTGGAAAATAAGGTAGCTCCGTGTAACTCATCTAACAATTCCTCAATCACCAAAATTGGAAATTTATCCAGAATAGTAGCTTCATTCAGTACGTGGTAGTCCACGTGGAACCTCCACTCGCCATTCTTCTTCTTGACCCAGAGAACTGGACTCAAATGCTTGGCCGAATTAAACCCGCAGTCAACAACTCCCTCACGATGCGTTCAATTTCTCCCTTCTGATAGTGTGGATAACAGTAGGATCTAACATTCGTGGGATTCACTTCTGCCTTAATTGGAATTGCATGATCCAGAAAGCGAGCTGGTGGGAAGAAGGGAACCCCAGGAAATACCACCTGATAATTGGACAGCAACCACCGGATAGTTTCATCCCCACCACCCTCCTCCTGGCTCCTGGCTGAGAGTTGGATCTCCCTATAATTTGATCCATCTATCTCCCAGCTTAAACTGTATCGACAAGAACCCCCAGTTGGTTTTTGTGTCACCTAGCGATTCCAGCCATTTCATACCCAGGATCGCATCTACCCCGAACAAGTTGAACGGAAGAAATTCGACCCTCTTGAACCCAAAATTCTACCTTCTTGCACATCCCTAGTCCACCGATGGAAACACTATCGCCCACCATAACCTTGAAAGAGGATGTGTTGTCGATTGCTAGACCCAGACTTGTGATTGCCTTGTGCGCTATGAAATGTGTGTTATAGTCGACCAAGACCAAGATATCTTTTCCATTAATTTTTCCCGTTAGTTTCATCGATCATTTGACGGAGATGCCCAGCAACGCCAGTTGCGACAAGGTTGCCTGAAGTGAGCGGTTGGCTCGAGTTCATTTTCTGTTGGGTCAGATTCCACACCGATCTCTTGTTCCCCTTCCTCTAGGGCTAATAGTCGTAGGCTAATGCTTTTCCATTTGTGGCCCGGGTACCATTTCACCCCGCAGCTGTAGCACAGGCCCAAAGCCCGTCATCTTTGCTCTTCTTGAGAACGCTGGCCCACTGCGGATGAAGACGCTGTAGAGGATGCAGGAACTGCAGCTCACAAGAATTCCTATTTCGGCGCGGTGGAGCTGGTCGTCCCCTTTCTCCACGACAAGCCCTCCGTCTTCTCCGATGGGGCGTTTCTCTGACCCCCACCAGTCAGCAGCAACGGCTTGGATCCCGACCACGAGGACGGTTTCTCCACCTTATACTTCAAAATACAGTCGATGGCAGAGTTCTTCTCCTCTTATTCTTGGGCCATCTTCATCATCTCTGATAATGATTTTGGTTTGAACATCTTCATCATCTCTGATAATGATTTTGGTTTGAACAGCATCACCTCCGAACACAGTAGCAATTTCATTCCTCCATTGAAGATACTTATGTAGAATTCATTGGACAATCTCAGTAGGTGGAGAGGCAAAAATTGCTGACAGTACTTGAGCAGTGTGCCCTCCTGCCGGAGAGCCATGAGTTGATCCACTTGGCAACCTGCAGAAGCTGGCCTGAAACGGCGGATGAGGGCTTCTCAAAATCCCTCCCAGTCGGTTGTGACCACATGGTCCTCTAGCCAAAAGAACCAGTGGAGAGCTTCACCTTCCAAGCAAACCAAGGCTGCTCGAACTTGATCCTCATCTCGTATTCTGAAGCCTGCGAAATACCTCTCTGCACGGCACAGCCACCCCCCGGGGATCGTTCCCTTTGAATGCCGGCATCTTCATTTTTCATACCCCTAATCTTCGATCGTCGTCACCTCTCATTCTCCCCTGACCGCCGCTGGTAATGCCGAACTCACCTTCGTACATTGCTTCTCTTATTTCCATCATTCTTACCATGACCTGCATATCGTATTGCAAGCCCTCCAAGGTCAAACTCAGGTTAGCCACCTTAGTCTTCAATTCTCCGACCTCTCCGCTAAGCAACTGTTGTTCTCTCTCCAAATTTTCATTTCTCTCAGTGTGGGTGGTGACCGTTCAGAATCACGGCTCTGATACCACTATGATGAGACCACACAAGTAGTATATACGACTAATATACACACCTAAAAGAGGATAGTTACCATTGATATTTGGGAGAAGCCATCAAACAGTAACAAGGATAGTTCTGTTCAGGGTGGAACCTGCCAAAAGATGTAATCAGGTGTAGCCTGCCAATTTCCACAGTGTGGCCAACAAGAAGACAATCCAGGATACTGACCTAGGGACTCTTTCTTTCCTTAAATAGCTAACAGCATTGGCCTAATGCCCACATATGCAACACGAAAAATAACACATGCCACTAAGATAACACACGCCACT
Source organism: Limonium bicolor (assembly GCA_023374045.1). NCBI lineage: Eukaryota > Viridiplantae > Streptophyta > Magnoliopsida > Caryophyllales > Plumbaginaceae > Limonium > Limonium bicolor. Next base: position 79,368,089 of record CM041777.1, on the reverse strand, counting down.
AAGATAACACACACCACTAAGATAACACACACCACTAAGATAACAGACACACTCCCAACAATCCCCACAAAATGCACTTCACATAGCGATGGTCCCCTTTTGTTTTTGCATGAGTACATTAGACGGTAACAGCCTTGGTCCCCAGCTCTGTTCCCATCAACTCACAAGATGACACATAACAGACAAGTTGGCAGCCTCTAACCATCACAACACCTAAAAATAAAAGATGAAATTGTACCTTAAGGAGAGTCTTTTAGAGGTTCGGATGGAGTTTCATGTTCTTATACTACTGTATTTCTTAATCTTGTAAACATTCTTAAAAGAAAGAAGAAAACTTAGTAAGTTACTAGTGGATATCCTCTCATCGTGGACTAAGACTTTGTGACTGTACCACACAAAACTCATGTCCTTATGTTTTTCTTTACAAGATCATCTGATCGATCCATTAAAACTCTCGACCTAATCGTTAAATCCAAACTCATGCAAGAATTCAGCGAGTGTAAATTCCACTTTGGAAATCTACACTAACATTAAGAATAATTCACAATCTCTCTGCGCTCCTTAGTTGAGCCTTCAGCTTTTGTTGACGTTCATCAAATCAAAAACAAGTGAGAAAATGGGGAAAGAAGACGGTAAAATAGAAAAACACCGATGCAAGAAAACTATTAAAAAACTGGAAGCTAACGAATTCCCTCTAAGTTTTCATAAAAAAATTAAGGACTGAGATGAAATGCGGTTTATCGGCAACATCTTTGCGAATATTAATTGATGATGAAACCTACTGCTGAAAGGAAGAAAATATTCTATTTGGCAAACAACAGTTTAGTTTAGCTTTGATCATTAACCAAAACGTGTGGAAGATGTTAAGACTAAGGATATAAAAGAGTTTATTGAAAGTTGGGGGCTTCATTATACTTGTGCCTTGTATTCTCAGCACTATAAAGGGATGGTCAGGATTAGTAGTTGGGGCCTCAACGAACTGAATACAGGACTTTTTTAGGCCTCATAGGAGGATCTAAGAGGGAAGATAGGCTGACACTATCATTGGGTATCAGAGCCCGTTCTTAATCAAGTTAGGCAACACTGACGTGCTTCCAGTTTTCATAGGGAAGATCTGCAAGGATGGTTGTGCCAAGCTGATCTTTATCTTATTTTTGTGAAATTGACAACGACGATAGACTCCAAGTGTCTGCTGAGTATATGGTGGGGGAAGCCTTTCGTTGGTTTGAGTGAGTATGGATTCTGATGGAACCAACAGTAAGAAACGTATATGTATTAACCCAACCCAGAAAAGGTATTTCTCATTGATATTTTAGGATAAAACAGTAATCGTAGAGCAAAAACTCAGGGAAGGTCCCTGCCAAAAGGGGATAGAAATCAGGCCTAGCCTGCCAAAATCCACAGAGTGGCCAAGATGCATACAAATTCGACAACCTACACACTGTTCCCATCTTTCCTTAAATAGCCAAACATAAATAAGCAAAACGACAAATACACCCAATACCCTCCTCTCATTCGTACTAACTCTGCACTGGTCCCCTCCTGACCCTGCGTGCATATGTTATTCCGTAACGGTCTTGGCCTTTAGTGGTGGTTCCATCATCCCTCCCCCGAAGAAGAGCCACCTTGTCCTCAAGGTGGAAGTCGGGGAACTGCTGTGCGATAGTGGAGTAAAGCTCCCATGAATTTTCAAAGTCGGGGCAGTCTTTCCAACGTACCAGCACCTCCCAGTCCTTGTCTTCACGCTGCCGTACTTGGATGACATCTGCTGGAGTTATCAAAAGCTCCAGATCCTCAGTAAGCTCTGGTGGAATAGTAGGGGAGACAGCAGCCCCGGTCACTGATTTTTTTAGTTGAGAAACATGCACGGTGTGGTGTATTTTTGCTTCAGGGGGCAGTTTGATTTATAAGCTACCAGTCCCACGCGTGCTTCAATCTCGAATGGCCCAAAGAATCTTGGGCTGAGCTTGGCATTTCGGTGCCCCCCCAAGGAGCGCAGCCTGTAAGGTCGGAGTTTGAGATATACCCAGTCTCCCACCGCGAACTCCGTTTCTCTTCGGTGCTGGTCAGCAAAGTACTTCATCCTGCCTTGGGCTTTAATGAGTTGTTCCTTAAGTTCATCAATGATAGAGTCACGGTCAGTCAGCTGGTTGTCAACCTCCTGCAGGGGAGAACTTAAGGGACTGTAACGCAGCACAATGGGTGGTTCTCTGCCATATACTGCCTTGAACGGAGTGGTTCCTGTGCTGCGGTTGAAGGTGGTTGAACCAGAATTCTGCCCACGGCAGCCAGCGGATCCAAAGCTTGGGTTGGGAGAAAGAGAAAGACCGCAGGTAGTCTTCTAAGCATCTGTTTACCACTTCTGTTTGCCCGTCGGTCTGAGGGTGGTATGCGGAGCTCAGGTTGAGTTTTGTACCGGACTGTTTGAATAATTCCTGCCAAAAACTGCTGGTGAAGACTGGGTCTCTATCCGATACTATTGATCGAGGGATTCCATGATGCTTAACTACTTCCCGAATGAAAGAAGTGGCTACATCCTTGGCTGTATATGGTCTAGACAGTGCAATAAATGAGCATATTTGGACAGACGGTCTACCACCACCATAATAGTATCTACTCCCTTGATTTTAGGTAGCCCGGTGATGAAGTCCATAGAGAGGTCTTCCCAAATCTTGTCCGGAACTGGTAGGGGTTGAAGCAGTCCCGCGGGGGTAAGTGAGCTGTACTTCACTTGTTGGCAAATAGTGCAGGCTGCAACGAACTCCTTGATTTGCTTCCTCATTCCTTCCCAATAGAAGGCGCTGCTGATCCGCTTATAGGTGCGAAGGAAACCTGAATGCCCACCAGTCAGGGAGCTATGGAATTCTTGCAGGAGTGCTGGTATTAAAGCTGAATGCTTTGGAATTACCAAACGCCCTCTGTAAAATAGCTTCCCATTGGACAGGTCGAAATCCGGGTAGGCACTGGGCTCAATAACAATCTGCTGGATGATCTTCTTCAGTTCTAAATTGCGGAAATTTCTGCCTCTAATGCAGACCACCCTCCATAATCTACCACCGAAAAAGCCCATAACTGCTGATGCTGCGATTCCACCCTTGAAAGTGCGTCCGCTGCTTTATTCTCCCTCCCGGGTTTGTACTGAATTTCAAAGTCGAACCCCATGAGTTTGAGGGCCCATTTGTGCTGACTTTCGGTGAGAAGTCGTTGCTCCCATAAGTGCTTCAAACTGCGCTGGTCAGTGCGGATAATAAAGTGTCTGCCCAGCAGATAGTGGCGCCATTTAGTAGTGGCGAAAACCACCGCCATTAACTCTTTCTCGTAGGTCGACTTCAGTTGGGCCCTTGGACCAAGAGCTTGGCTTAAATAAGCTATCGGCCTCCCTCCTTGCATCAGTACAGCACCCAGCCCCTTACCGGAAGCATCAGTTTCGATGACGAATGTCTTAGAAAAATCTGGCATCGCCAACACAGGAACTGTTGTCAGCCGGTGTTTCAGTTCATCGAAAGCTCTCTGCGCAGCTTCGTTCCAATGGAATCCCTCTTTCTTGAGCAGATTGGTGAGTGGGGCAGCAATGGTGCCATACCCTTGCACGAACCTCCTATAATAACCAGTGAGCCCCAAAAATCCTCTCAATTCCTTCACTGTTTTGGGGCTGGCCAGTTCACCATACACCGTATTTTTTCTGGATCAGCAGCAACCCCTTGCTCAGAAATCACATGACCGAGATATTCAAGCTGTGCCTTCCCAAACTGGCATTTTTTAAATTAGCAACCAAGTTGTTCTGCTGTAAGAGTTGCAGAACAGCTTCCAAGTGCCTATAATGCTCCTCCACATCCCGACTGTATACCAAAATATCATCAAAGAACACCAAAACAAATTTTCGCAGGAAGGGTTTGAATACCTCATTCATTACAGCTTGGAATGTTGCCGGTGCGTTGCGCAGCCCGAATGGCATAACCAAGAATTCGTAGTGGCCTTCATGGGTGCGGAAGGCGGTTTTGGGGACATCTTCTTCACGGACTCTAATCTGGTGGTATCCAGATTTCAAATCCAGCTTGGAGAAAATGGTAGCCCCGTGCAGTTCATCCAGTAGCTCCTCGATCACCGGTATTGGAAATTTATCCGGGATTGTGGTCTCGTTCAAGGCCCGGTAATCCACACAAAAACGCCATTCGCCATTCTTCTTTCGGACCAGTAATACCAGGCTTGAATACGGACTGTTGCTGGGGCGAATCAGTCCAGTAGCGAGCAGCTCTCTGACAATGCGTTCGATCTCCTCCTTCTGGTAGTATGGATACCGGTATGGCCTGGAGTTTGGGGGGCTGGCGTCTGCTTTCGTCGGTATTGCGTGGTCTAGAAATCTGGCTGGTGGGAAGAAGGGCACCTCTGAGAACACCTCCCCGTAGTGAGTCAACAGCCACTGAATAATCTCATCGCTGTACGAACCTTCTGTCTCGTTCCCGTGGGATTCGAGAGTCACCAGAAGCCCGGCCCCTTCTTCCTGCAGGGTGCGATTCAAAGTCTTCAGAGAAACCGCCTCTTGACATAAGGTTGGGTCCCCCTGTAATTTTACCCATCTGTCTCCTTGCTTAAACTGAATCGTCATGAGTCCCCAATTTGTCTTCGTGTCACCCAGAGATTGCAACCATTCCATGCCCAAAATAATGTCGACCCCGAACAGCTTAAAGGGAAGGAAATTTTGTACAAACTGACCTTCCTGTATGGAGAACTCTATTTGCCTGCAAATGCCTTGACCCTTGATACATTCGCCGTCTCCCACCAGAACACCGAAGGAGGTGTTGCCGTCGATCGGAAACCCTAGCCTATCCACCGACTGTAAGGCTACAAAGTTGTGGGTTGCGCCACTGTCGACCAGTATTAGCGCCTTCACCCCATTAAACAGCCCACGAGTTTCATCGACCTTTTTGCAGAAATTCCAAGCAGTGAGAGTTGCGACAACGAAGGTTGTGAATTATCCTCTATTTCTTTTAATTCTGTTTCACTTTCCAGCGGCTCTGGGTCAACACCCATTTCCGGTTCCTCTTCCTCCAACGATAGCAGTCTCAGGCCGGTGCTCTTACATTTGTGGCCTGGGTACCATTTGATCCCACAACCGTAGCAGGCCCAAGGCCCGTCCTTTGCTCCTCTTGGGTCGTCAGGCCCGCTGACGAACTTGCTAGTAGACACGCTGGACCCTGTTGAGATTGGGTTGGGCCACGCGAGAGTCCCGGTTTTGATCCAAATGAACTCGTCGACCCTTCTCTCCAAGATGTGCCCGTCGACTTCTCAGGCGGTGCGTTCCGTTGTCCTCCTCTAGTAAGCAGCAGCGGCTTGGAGTTAGGCCAGGAAGACGCGCCGGACTTGTCTCCCCTATATCTGGAAATCCGTTCAACAGCGGCGTTTTTTTCTTCGACCTCCTGCGCCACCCTCATCATTTCAGAAAGAGATTCTGGTTTGAACAACATCACTTCCGTCCTCAGTTCAGGCTCCCCGACGTGGTCCTCGAGCCAGGAGAACCAGTGGAGGGCTTCGCCTTCGAGGCAAACCATCGCCGCCCGCACACGGTCTTCATCGCGAATCCCGCAGATGGAGAAGTAGCGTTCTGCGCGACATAACCAGCCCCGCGGGTCCGTCCCTTCAAACACAGGGAGTTCCATCTTCCGAACCCGCAAACTTCTGTCGTCGACTCCTCTTCCTCTCCCCGGTCCGCCGCCGGTAAGGGTGGAGTCACTATCGTGCAGAGATTCCCTTCTCTCCATCATCCTTACTAAGGCGTGCAAGTCTTGTCGCAATGCTCCACCGATGAATTAAGGTTTGCCACAGTATTTTTATTTCTCCCACTTCACCCTTCAGCGCTTGTTGCTCCTTCTCCAAATTATCCATTCTTTCCGTTCGGGTAGCGACCATTCAGAATCGGAGCTCTGATACCAGTTTGATGGAACCAACAGTAAGAAACGTATATGTATTAACCCAACCCAGAAAAGGTATTTCTCATTGATATTTAGGATAAAACAGTAATCGTAGAGCAAAAACTCAGGAAGGTCCTGCCAAAAGGGGATAGAAATCAGGCCTAGCCTGCCAAAATCCACAGAGTGGCCAAGATGCATACAAATTCGACAACCTACACACTGTTCCCATCTTTCCTTAAATAGCCAAACATAAATAAGCAAAACGACAAATACACCCAATACCCTCCTCTCATTCATACTAACTCTGCACTGGTCCCCTCCTGACCCTGCGTGCATATGTTATTCCGTAACGGTCTTGGCCTTTAGTGGTGGTTCCATCAGATTCACTTTGGGAACTTCCTTGAACAGAATTTTGGAATTGGCTCATGAAAGATTCAGAAACCTAAATCAGTGGAGCTTATTCGCTCAATACAAGAAACAGAGGAAATTGACGGTGAAGAAAAAGAGGTAATGATTGAAGAACTGAAATCAGAGGAATTGATGAAGCCAGCTGGCATGGAATTAAGGACGACAGACAAAAAGATGTAAAGCTGGGAAATGTTGAAGGGTACTGGTGGATATCCTCCATAGTCATAGAAAAACAGGGGAAACTGAAAGAAAAACAAAAGGAGGCAGAAGACACTAAATCGCAAGAAGAGGGAGAAACCGATCGGCTCTCACTAAGTAATTCGGTTGGTTCATTATCAAGCTGTAACGAGAGTAACAGGTTTAGGAAAATACTTACCCCCATGGTCGGAATGAACGAGATGTCTACACAACTGATTCAGGATGTTCAATTTGAGAAGGCGGATATCGATGCAAAGACAAGATTCAAGCCATTTGTGTAGTAACCCTCCTGTTTGGTTCGGGGAAGGTAACCGGAGCCCCTAGTAGGATTCAATCCGAGTTCAGAAAGAGGATTATGATCAAGGTGTGACAGTTCAGGTCTAAGGTTTTGGAGCTGATAATGGAGGACTGGAGTTGGGCCTAAAGCGATCATGGAAGTTTTGAGGAAGAACTCATTCAAGAGTTAATACATCCTCAGATGCGTGACGGCTCTGACATTACTGCTCTGTTGCTGCTGCTTTTGACCTCCATTTGCATTCCTCGAAACAAGCCTTCATACAGAAATCCAGCTGAGCTAGTTTGATCTTTAATTACTGACGTAATTCCTGGCTACAAGTGTTAATACATGCTTCCCACCTTAAGGACAAGGTGGGGGGGGGGGGGGGGGGGGGGGGGGGGGGGGGGGAGTTGCTAAATCCAGGGATATAGAAGAGCTTATTGACTAAGTTGGGGGCTTCCTTGTAATTGTGCCTTGCACTCTCTGCACTATAAAGGGATGGCCAGATAGCAGTTGGGGCATCCATGAATTGAATAAAAAACATTTAGGCCTTTACAGAGTGAAAGAATAAAGCATAAAAGTAAGATTTAAGGAAATGGGAAGGTGTCTGCAAGAGCTTTCCAAGATAAAACCGACTCACAACAATGACAGATCAATTATGTGATCAGTGTTCCTCCTCACGAAAAGAGATAGCAGACAGCTGAATCCACAAAGGGCCTAAGTACCACCATGTGGAAGCTTTTGGGCAGAAATACAGCAATGTAATTCTTCAATATGGATGATTACTATCAAAAAGAAAGCAAAACAAAATCATGACAGCACAACACCTAAAACGAGGCTAATTTCAAAATCCTATCCTAGTTCCTATTATAAAGGAGGATAACCTTTGTTAGATTATACTGTACTTCAGGAAATGACCAGCAACAAAATTTGAAGTCGTAGACTTAATGCGAACATATTGAGGATACTGAGGCAAAAGGCACTAGCTATTACCAAATGATCATTATATCATGGACCAAAATCTAATAGCAATCACTACATAAGACATATCTTATGTTCAAAGGTCGTACGTTCATAGGCAGACAACTTGTATTGAGGCATGAGATCGCACCTACCTAAGAATTGAATTTCAATCACTGCAGACCATGCGAGCCAAATTCACAAGTGACACAGGTTTGGGCTATATTGTTAAATGAGCTAAATATGTAATGGGACTTATGCGCCCTAAGATGCCTAGAAATAAGTAGGGGAGAGATATAGTTAACAATGGTAATTCAGTTCAGTGCTCTCAGCTTTCCTCAATTCTAGTTTGTTTAGTAGTAATCACGGTTCATAGAGCTATCATACGATCTGTTTATATCTAATGTAGAGCTTCTTTAAGCCTTTATTCTCATCTTCTAGCTCTATTTTCCTTCTGCCTAGCCCTAGATCTGGTTTACATCAGATATTGGCAAGGGGTAAGTGAATATTCAGTATGAGGCTTGAACACCAAGGAGCAACATTGATCGACTGATCACTAAGACCATGAGCTAAATAAGAGCATGTAGCATATAGAACCAACATTTCAGAGATTCAAATCCTTAGAACTTGGATTAATGGTGAATCCTAACAGTATATATGTCAGTGGATTCTGATAAGTTGGGACCCATGGAGAAGAGAAAGAAGGATCATGGGGGAAAGGGTTCAAAATAGTAAGATTATCCACGATAATATAGACTGGTGGCTTAAAATAAGTTGTAGATGTATGCTATGAAGACTTTCTAGAGTAAGAACTCCCTAATTGTAGCATCTGAAGATTCAACAAAAATTCTTGATTTCTTGTCTCAACTCCCTTCTCGAATTCATTTCAAATCTTACTCTTGTGTGGAAAAAATTATGACTGATTGCAGAGTCGGAAAGGACGAAACTAATCAGGACAGGCAACCGCTTGCAAAACAAATAACTCCACAGCAGACAGAAAAGATCAATATAGCTACTTATGAACAGTAATTTCAGTAGAAACAGACACCGATAACCAAATATATGAAATACTTGACATTGCCCCTCTCAACACATTGACAACAACATAGAGAGGGAAGAAGATATGAATGCTAGGAGTCTATCTAATAACATAGTATATATGTTGAAAGATATAATGGGAAGAATTCTAAGTCAAGGAGCCGAACAGTTTGGTGTTAAACATGTCACTTATACATCCCAGCTGTCCAAGAATTTAGATGACAGCTAAGCTGAACAACACACAAGAAAATCAGACGAAATATCATTCAAGCCTTGTACCACAATCCACAGTGGTACACTATAGTCCAAGCATCTAGGAAAGAGCAATAGGTATAAACAAGTTAAAGACAAACGAAGCCCATATCATAGGTGACTTATGTGGTTTTTTAGCACGGACATTATTGTGTTCTAACATATAAATGACAACAGCGAAAAAAAGAGGCCATAGGTACAAAGATGGAAATTAAACATAGAAATGCAAACAGATGAAACATGAATTTGCACTTTGCTATGTTAATTATTTGCTGAAATATCTCTAAAAGCTCCATTTGCTAAAATGAAAAAAAGAAAATACACGCTTTAGAAACATACCATGGTTAAAGTGAGATTCGCATGATGCAGAAGTTCTGTGATTCCCTCTGGAAGTTGTGCCATCTGAGAAGGTGCAGGATATAAGGATCTTGCAGATATTTGCCACATATGATATGAACAATGAACCAATTCATGCAAGTGATGGGAAGAACTGATCCAATGAAATATATTCTTTTCTACAAGAAGGATACCCAAAGTCCCAGGCAACTAATTAACCCATTTTTCACTGATAAAAATGCATCCAGGTCAACCTTAAACTTACCTCATTACGGCCACCAGTACATTGATAGCCAACTATGCGATTGAGGCATTCTTCAAATTCCTCATCCGGAGCCTGCAAAATGATGGGAAAAAACATCAATATACGATACTTCATGCTAATGAATACTCACTGCTAGCAAAAGGCAAGAATTAAGAACTAGAGCCTCCAGAGATAAGCATATTTCCTAAGCATTATCACCCATAGAATATAGGCATACTCATTGTTTGGTAATGTTAAATAAGAACTTAATTAGCAGGTGAATCCATTAATAAAAGAAACCGAGCATTAATATAGTAACCAGTACTACCAGGCGGACACCAAATGCTTTTGCAACACCTGATAATGTAACATCAGACTGAAGTGGCCCAACTCCTCCATGGATAAATACCTGCATCAAGTAAAAGAATGAGAAAGAAATATTGCCAATTGCAACCAATATGAAAAGCAGTCCGGAAATATTTGACTGTGCCAATAGTTTACCATGTCATTCCCTGACTTTAGTTTCTCAATCATCTCAGCTACTGAATCAATCTGCACAAATGTTAAACATACACTTGGGAGAGTTAATATCTCGATCAGAACCAGTAATAAAATAGTATGTCTCATTCATTGTAGGGCATAATTATACAATGTTAAACTTGGTACAATCCCACATTGATAATGACAAGCAAAGTAAATCATCGTTAAGGTTCGACATCTAACCCAGCAATCTTAACACATAGAAGCAGAGGAAATTCATCTTATGAGACAGGAAAAGCATGAGCATGCACTTTCAATCTAGTAACTCCTGTTTGAGGTCTCCTCTACTTCATGGAGTGTCCCCAATCGTTCCTACTAGACTAGATCATTAGGAGGTTATAGATTGTTGTTCCAAACATTTCAAAATAAACTCTATGCATGTGGGAGAGGGGAGGAATAGTAATAGTAGTCACAAATGATGGCTCGATCAACTTACATCATTTTGTACAACATTAAGCTGTGATACTGTCCAGCCTATATGATGGAGCTTCTTACATAAAGACGATCCTAAAAGGTCTTCAACAGCTCCAGATCTGAGCTATGGGACAAACAAGACAACATTGAGAAATTTGCTTAGCATATGATGTTGAGAAAAGGATAAGAGAGTAGAGAATACTGTCAAAAGACCAGCCAATATTACTGCTGAAATGAGCAGTAGATCAAACAGAAAAATGTAAACAAAAATTACAGTGCTAGGAATTGAGAGCGTAAACAACGTACTCACAGATTTCATCTCCAACACCTATAACAGATGCGGTAGGTATAGGTTTAACCTCTGTTTCCACATTGATTATTCCATTTTCAGAAGGTTTACTGAATACTTGAGGAGCAGGTTTCTGGCTCTCCCAGCTCTTTCCAACCTTCCATCAGAGAGTGATAAGCTGGCCTATATTTTGTTACTTATAGTGGAATCACCAGTGCACAACGTGCATTTGGCACTGTATCATAAATGCTGCCGATGGAAGTGTACCTATGAAGGTCAAAGAGAAAACTAAGGTATTACCCCTGTGACTTGGAATTTATGGCAACAATTGTTAATTGTTTCTGGTAACAACTTGTATACATATATGCTGACATTCCTTCCTTCTAATTCTACCTCCCATATAATAAAACAATTATCTCTAACTGCAATCTTAAAGAGGAAGCTACCCTTGATCATAAAGGCCACAATAAGGAACTTTGCATTTTAAAAGGAAGGCCCATACATCTCTGCAAAAAAAAAAAACATCAAAGTTGGAAAAAATGGTCAATTTTGTCTTAATACAAAATATTCACAAGCAACTCTGGAAGTATCAATATTGTAAAAAAAGCCAAAAGACACGGAGATAGTTGAGAATACAAAACTACTAGGGGTTTACTTTATAAATGAAAACGGAATATAAAAAAACACCTGTACGACCAATCTAAGATGGGATTCACTCTCATGAAAGGAGGCATCCAGGTGAACTAGGGGAGAACTGTTCCTGACCCACCTGCAACACGAAACAGTTTGAGCATAAAATTTCTCATCATGGAAGATGAGTGATGAGACTTCATTCAATACAAATCAACAAAAGCAAGAGGTTAAGCTAAGTGTATAAAGTAAACAAATAAAACTATTAAGGATCTGAAGATGATGCAGAAATATTTCATACAGCAGTGGATCACCAATTCGAACACCAAGAAAAATGGCTCTGATAGGATTATCCTTCAACATAGCTTCAAGACCGGACTTAAATCTTGTCGAATGATATCAAGATGTAAACCATAGCTGCTCAACAAACAAATCATACCCGTGAGACCACTTATCTATCTTAGCTTGATGATTGTTTTAAGAAAAACAATTTTATATATTGTCACAGCAAAATTACAGAGAGCAAAATGAAGTATCATTGTGCTTACGCAGCAGCTGTATCATGAGTGAATGAATTGATTCAGGAAATGCACTGGGGCTCTCAAAAATATAGTTCTTATAGGAAACTGAAGCCCACGAGCAGCAGGGTCACCATCGCAACAAATAGTTCCTTCTTCTTGTACAAAAAATAGGCAGCTCTGAGAAGGTGGAGAAGTACCTGCCAGCACTAAAATGTCAGGTTGACGAGAAATAAAAATGTCAGTTACACAAGTCTAACTCACAAAAACTACAGTGGAGTCCTTTCCTCCATTAAAGCTAAAATGCCACCTCCTCAATGCTGTCCAAAACAGACGCAATTTTGTATAGATACGGATAAGATGAAAGAGTTTGATAGGACATGAGAAAGTAAACGAGTTTGAAGTGAGAAAATTGACTACCTAACATCTATCGTGTTGTAGGATTGTGGTTCTAGAGCTCGTGACAATCTCAAATTCAGATAGTTTTTGTAAATTCTAGTCATAAAACAGTGACATTTAGAGCAGCTCAAAATTTTACACAACTACAGCGCAAGGTTGAAGTAAACGTGAAACTGGAGCGCAAGACACGTGGGAGGATGAAAGAACGACTTAGCTGAACGTTACTGGAGCTCGCAAAGTCATTTCAGAACTACGAACGAGATATTTAAGGACTCGCAGTACTTGGTACAGCACCCTAAATCAACAATTCTTTAGTAAAAAAAAAAGATCAGAACTTACGCGTAGAGAGCAAGAGCTCTTTGGATTACATAGATGGCATCATTGTAATTGGTTTCAACCTCGGCTCATCGCATCTTTAATTGCTTGATCGATCTCCATTTAACTGCGAAAATTAGATGGATTGCGATGCGAAGAGTAGAGGTCAAAAGGCCCTGAAAATATTAAAGAATAAGCTATTGAAATTCAAAGTACGAACTCGCAAAGGGAATCGATATACTATTGTGGCAGAATAACAGAAGTTGAAATTGAGTAGCGGAAAAAGAGAGATGAGAGAGAGACTGAAAAATGAGGGCAAGATCACACAACTCGGAGAGAGGAAACGGGTGAAGAGGATGAGCAGAAGGGAAACTGACGAATGAAAAAGAAGCGCGTTCAGATGCCACTGGTTGTGTATCCCCTCAATGCACCAGATGTTCGTCTTTTTCTCTGCTTTCAGTTGGCATGTCTGTCCGCCTCTTTTCTGTTTCGTGGAAGGTTGGAATTGGAATGCTCTCGGGACTACATCACATTTCCCTATTTGTCCACTGAGCCTTTCAAATGTTCTTGATTTTTCTTTATTTTTTAACCGAAGCGTTTTTTGTTAAGAGAAGGTATATCCGGTTGATGAGGGCTAGAAAATTCGGCAGGTTTGTGCATTGCGGCAGTTGCAGCTCATCATGACTCAGTCATTGCTGCCGCTGTTTGGGGTGGTTTCACTCGTCATGACCCTTCCCATATGGAGGCTGCAGCGATTCTTTTAGGTCTTCACCTTGCTCAGCGTTTTGACTATCGGAGTGTGCGGGTTTTGTCAGATTGTAAGCCTGTGGTTGCATATCTTTCAGCGTTTGGTCCCACCAGTATTTCCGCCAGCACAACTTTTTTGCTCAATGATGCCTTGGCACATTTGAGTCCGCTAGTGGATTTTCAATGCTTTCATGTTAATCGCTTAGACAATTTCACTGCTCACAACCTAGCTTTCTTAGCTAGTAAACATCAACTCCCTGCGAGTTGTTGGAAGTCTTCTGACTTCCCTCCCGATGTACTAACTATTTGTTCTTAATATAATTTCTCGTTGTTTTCAAAAAAAAATGTATTTTTTCGAAAGTTAATCCAAATAGTATTTTATCAATAGCTAGCTTGAACTTTAGAGCATCCCAAGCAGTCAAAAGCTAAGGAAGTTTTGGTTTTTCTTAGCTAGTAAACATCAACTCCCTGCGAGTTGTTGGAAGTCTTCTGACTTCCCTCCCGATGTACTAACTATTTGTTCTTAATATAATTTCTCGTTGTTTTCAAAAAAAAATGTATTTTTTTCGAAAGTTAATCCAAATAGTATTTTATCAATAGCTAGCTTGAACTTTAGAGCATCCCAAGCAGTCAAAAGCTAAGGAAGTTTTGGTTTTTTATGTTCTCTGGGAGTCTAATATAATGGCACATTTGCTAGTAAATCAGGGTAGGATTAGCCCTCAATGTAATATTTGGTATTATGCTATCTCACATAGCATTCTAAGGTGTCGTTCGTTCAGGGCGAAAAAAAGCAGGCGCGGCATCCTAGAGAAACTGGTACAGGTGTAGGATAAATATAGGTCTTTTTTGCAGTGGAACCACCAATTAAACCATCATGAGCTTGTGATTGGTTAACTGCAGGTGAATTATTTGTAACGCAACAATAGTTGTGTTTGCTGCTTTTTTTTCGCTGACATCGAACGCTCTCTAACTTTCTGCACTTAATGAAGTTCTCGTATTTTCAAAAATAGCTAGCTTGAACTTTAGAGCATCCCAAGCAGTCAAAAGATAAGGATTCCTTATAAATTATAGTATATTTTATGTGTTTCCCTCTTAGTCTCTCTCCTTTTATGATAAGACACCCACTTTTTGGGATTCTCAACTAAGAACTCCTCCCTATACCCCTCTCTTCCATGTAAACATTTATCTTTTTCTTTAAATTAATGTGCAGACGTGTAGTTTATGGTTTAAATTAATTTTGTAAGTTTTATTTGTTTAATTAAGTATAAAATTCTTAATTAAATATGACAATTAATCAAAATAAGTGTATAAGTTGGTTAAAAAATATGTGAACATGTAGTTAATAGTTTAAATTAATTTTTGTAAGTTTTAGTTGTATAATTATGTATTAAATTCATAATTAATTATGACCATTAATTATAACTTGTTTTTCATCAAGATAGGTGTATAAGTTGGCTAAAAAAATATGTACACATATGTTAAAATCAATTTTTGAAGTTTAGTTTTTTAATTAAGTATAAAATTCATAATTAAATATGACCATTAATTTATAATTTTTTTATCAAGATAGGTGTACAGGCTGGCTAAAAAAATGTGTGGACATGTAGTTAATGATTCAAATTAATTTTTGTAAGTTTAGCTGTTTAATCATGTATTAAATTCGTGATTAATTTGACCATTAATTTATAACTTGTTTTTCCTCAAGATAGATGTATAAGTTGCCTAAAAAATATGTGTAGGTAAAAATCAATTTTTGAAGTTTTAGTTGTTAATTAAGTATCACTAGTGGAACGCGAGCCTTTAATTACGATCCAAAACCGTGTATAATTACGGTTCTGGACCGTAATCTACGCGGGCGTCAATAAAGATGGCGACGTCTTTAATTACGGTTTAAACCGTAATAAAGGCCCTTTTCCGTCCCGCGTGTCATTGACTTTAGATTACGGTTTTACCAATAACCGTAATGTAAAGTGTACACTTTAGATGACGGTTTTGACAATAACCGTAATGTAAAGTCTTTTGGCGCGCGCGCCCAAAGGACTTTAGATTACGGTTATTTTAAAACCGTCATCTAAAGCGTAATTTTTTTTATTATTTTTTTTTACAAATCTACACAATTGCAACAGAGCCAGAATTATAACAGATAAGCAACAGAGGGCATCAGACCAACAAATGTGCAGAAACTGCACAATTGAACCACCTGAATCAAATACCAACAACACAAATTCATTCTCTGCGCACAATTGCAACAGTGATAACATCTAATATACACCAGATCGAAAATCTGTTACAGCTGAATCTGTTACAGCAACAAAAATATTCAATACAGCAGAATCTGTTACAGCAGCTAGTAATTCATTACAAAAAATATTCAATACAGCAGCTAGAATCTGTTACAGCAGCAGCAGCTAGCAATTCATTACAAAAAATATCAATACAGCAGCTAGAATCTGTTACAGCAGCAGCAACCAGCAGAATCAGAGGGCTACAAAGGTAGCAGCGTAACCTATACATGGTAGATACAGCTAGGATGACTCCCAACAAGAAATAGCATAAAACAGAAGCGTAAACAGTACAAAAACGGTGCAGAAAACTGAAAAACAAAATCCATCATAGCAGCATCAGAGCTAGCTAGTCTAACCACTCCATTCTCATAAACATGGCTGACATTCTCTCTCTGACATGCAACAAGTCGTTTGGACTGTAAGTCGAGAATTTGGCAAATGCTCTTTAATCTGCAACAAGAAAAGGAATGGAACACATAATGAGATTAAGATAAAGACACCAAAAATCTGCCGAAAGAATTAAATACAAGACAGGTTTCGTATTACCTTGTCTTTATCATTCTCAAAACTTGGGAAGTACCAGAACTTAACATATACCGCATCACGTAGTACCCGCAACTCCTAGAATCCTTTGGGTAGGGCACTAAAAACCAAAATTCACAAATGTAAAACAATTGTACAAAGATAATAGCAACACGAATGAAATACATGAATTACCAACCTTGATGTAATCGACGGTCAAATCACCAAACTCTCCCTGAGGGTTTTTTTGTAACAACTGTTACATATATTTAACAAAGCGTTTAGCAAAATGAAAAGACATTAATTTGGTTCAAAAAACTTACAAACAATAAATAGTAATAAAACTACTCTTTGATTAAGTCTTCAGTTTGAATTCTGTCCATGCCCTAGTGGATCTAGAACGAGCAGAGTAGCGGTGGCAGCGCAGAATATAAACAAAGCCCAGTGGTGGCTACAATGTCAAATACAAAATGAAATGAGAAATGAAGGTAAAAAAGTTAGCTAATTAGTATGTAATTTATATCAGAACTCACGTTTGGTGATACGGCATTAGAATGAATATTTATTCTGTCGATCAGCAACATTGAAGCAATGAATCATGTAATTACAAAACCCCGGGTCCCTAGTGACTGAGTCGTACGATAAACGCTCCGGGCACACCGCAGTAATGGAGGTCAAGTCCTTCTCAGCACATCTCTCAAGCAGACCTCTATCATATCACATGTACTATAAAAAGTTAGCCAATGCAACTTCATAGATACTTATTATATATGTTTTTATAGTATGAGGAAAGAACACTTACTTTAGATAAGCTTGAATAATGTTAATGTTCAGATAATCTCCACACATCATCTCTCTGATGTCCTCAAAGTTGATTGTCGTGATCATCTTCTTCGTAGTGAAACATCGACTTTGGAAGCGTCATCATGAAGTTGTTAGTTTGAGATGACTTCAAAATGATCTTGTTGTAGAGATTCATCTGACGAGCCCCCAAAACATTAACAAGTTTTTGTGGCAGTGCGAGCTTATTTTTAGGCGCCTCAGAAGTCCTGGTGCGACCCCGGACGGGCGCTGGATTCTTACCTTTCGCACCCCGACTCACTAGATTCTTACCCTTCACACACAAACAGTAAAGCATAAATGTAAAGATAATTACTAATTGATTATTATAGTAACATTAAACATTATCTAGAACATACCCTTGTACTTCTGACAGGATTCGCCGGCGCGCTGATCTCTTCTTCTCTGGGCCGGGATACGCGGCGAGGAAGCTCAGGGATCTCAGGATTCGCCGGCGCACTGGTCTCTTCTAGTCTGGGCCGGGTTACGCGGCGAGGAAGCTCAGGGATCTATAATAGATTAGTGGAGACACTTAATGCTAAATAATGCATTTTATTAGATACTAAATGGTTGTCAAACAGTCTTACCTCATCGGTGACAATAATATAACATGCTGGCCAGGGCAATATGTCTCTCTTCGCTTCGATCAGCGTGCATTTGTTGTCAAACGCCATTGGAAGGTATGCATGCTCAAATCCATCAACTATCAGGTCCAAGGTCACACGCGCGTAGAATGGGGGTAGACGTACGAAACTGATGAGCGTGAGTGGACCTGATGGCAACACCGTCCTGTAGGCCGCATCTACAGGGTGCCCTTCTAATGGTATTTGGAGACGACATTTTTTTTGCTCCTTTAATAAACAGAGATAATACGTGAAATAAATAAGTGAGTCCAATCTAATACTATTTAAATGACTTTATTTTAGGAGAAAATAGTTAAACAAAGTTAACCTGGATGTTGGCAAACGGGTACGGGTCAGCGGCGGAGCACAAACTAGACGAGGAAGACAGTCGAGGAGGATCTTCCTGCTGCTGCTGAGTAGTCGCATGTGCAATCGAATTCAACGCTTCCTGCAGCCTCTCCTCGAAAGCCCGGCGCTCAGCAGCCTATTTCTCGTCATTAGCTTGGCGCTCAGCAGCGAGCTTACGCTCTACCATCGCCTCGACTTCAGCAGCACTCATCTGACCCTTCTAGCAGATGGCGGAATGGGAATACGTGCTTCTGACGTACTTCTCCCCCAAATCCTCTAACACGCCCGGGTGATCCTTTTCCCAAGTATTTGATTGAGAGCGTCATCTTGAGAAGGAGGAGCGTGTATGTCTACTTCTCCTCTATGTGTCGCTTCATACTGTCCAATTGTCAAAGAAGTAACACTAAATTTAAGATCAACAAACACTTGAGTATATAAGTAAATTATTAACAACAGCTACTTTCAAATACTTACAATTTGGTTAGCCAGTTGTTCCATCGCAGCATTAGGAAATATCCTCTGACCTTCGCTGGTCGTTGTCTGGCATCCCAATATGTACATCTGCACCATCCTCGCCTCAGAGACATCCTCGATCGGGCATTCACTTCCATCCTCGTTCCTCCGTGTCAGCAAACCAGCTTCTTTCCACATGTCGAGGCTGCCCACATATCCCCGTCATCCCATGGTGGGGGGTAGAGATTAGCTTCACGGTTTTGCCGTGCTTGTTCTTGTATTTGCTGTTAAGAAAGTACAATAGAAAATTAATTAGAAAATCAGGGATAAAGCATTATGAGCATTAATTAAGAAAAGAGTACACACAAACATACCCTAAACTCGGGGGGGCGTGCCGCTCAACGAACTCCTTCCACTCCTCTTCAGTGATCATGCCATTGTACACAACATACGGCGGAGGCTCACGTGGGGGCACCCTGTTGATCCAATGCTCAACCAAGTAGTGGCGGAATGATTTAGCTTTGCCGGACACCAAAGAAAGAACGGTCTTCTTCACTTCTTCTGGGATCTTGTATCGTTCTTGCACCTTCTTCCAGATGGTCTCCTTAACTTCTTCCGGGACTTGTTTCCATGTGTGGTTGATGCAGCAATGTGATCTGGCCAGAGTCCCTAGCATACTAGCGAATCTGACCTGCTGCCCCCACAATACCCCTCATACTTGTCCCACAGAAGACTAATCTCATCCGGTTTCTGTAGTTTCAACCCACGGGTCAGACCTCTACCTCTGGGTCTCTGAGTAGCACTCATAGAAGGTGCACTCATGGAAGGGCAACAGCAGCAGGCAGATGTAGATGGGCCAACAACAGCAGCGACAGATGTAGATGGGCCAACAGCAGCAGCGGTAGAAGGAACCGGTACCATTTGCTGCTCATTTTCGATCTCACGACAAAATAAATCGACTCTTCATCAGCATGTCCGGATCAGCCATGCCTGCAAGGATTGAAATACAATTTGAATTAAATTAAGCATTTCAATGGTCATATACAAGCAAGAAATAAAAGAGTGTTAATTTCATATAAATTTTTATAGTAATAACTTACATACACCATTATCTCTCAACCCACATTCCCTCGTTATGGTCTGATCGTATATACTCACGATGACCTGTGACCTCAGCCTCTTCCAATGAAATAGGAACAGTTGGAGGTTCATCTTCTGCATCATACTCATCCTCATCAACCACACCATCCACACCAACTATTCCTCTTCTCTCTTTAAGCACAACAGACCATCTAGGATTACAGGGATCAGTTACATAAAATATCTGCTTAACCTTCGTCCCAACAACGAATGGCTCAAACCGTGGGAGTAGCTCTAGACAGATCAACCAGTTTCATACCATGCTCCTCCTCACGGTAGCCATGATTGTTGTTAACCCAGTTACAGCGGAAAACACCATTTTGTAGCTGTTGTAGTCCAATACCCAGATGTCTTGTATACAACGAAATATGATTGTTGTACTGAGACTGGACTATGACCCACGACACCGATGTCATATAAGTTTTGATAAGCTTCAAGCTCTACACCACTGTTTTGATTCGTTGACTTCTGATCCTGACGTTCTGTGAAAAAGGTGAATCCGTTGACATCGTACCCCTCATAAGAAATTACATCCAGATTGGTCCAAATGCAACTACTTTAATCAGTTCAGGCACATTCGTGGACTGATCGGACAACACTCTGTCTTTGAACCATCGGACAAATGTCCTATTCTGCTCATTTTGTAGTCTAACGTCACTCATGTTTGGATATTGTGATCTTAAAACACACAAGTGTTCATCAAAGTATGGTTCAACATCTTCAAGATGATTAGCACAACTAAATGAGCTTTGTTAAGAGTGTCTATGTCAATTCTTTTCAGTTCCGTCCAACCGTGCCAACCTGTCCAACCCCCTGCGTGTGTCAAGTATGAACATCTTCAATTGGTGCAAACTACAACTCCTCTGGATAGTGCCTCTATAAACTTCCCTGATTTGCCCTCTATGATACTACCCTCTGGGTGACGACGGTTCTTCATTTTCTTCTTCAGGACACCCATGTACCTTTCGAACGGATACATGTAGCGAAGGTACAAAGGACCACACATCAGAATCTCTCTTACAAGATGCACGAGGAGATGTATCATTATGTCGAAGAACGATGGAGGAGGAAAATACATCTCCAGCTGGCACATTGTCACAATAAGATCCTTTTGTAATTTAGACAGAGTGTCCACATCAAGAACCTTAGACGAAATGGATTTGAGGAAGACACTGACGTTTGTGATTGTGTGTCTGACAGCACCGGCAAGATCCCACGTAGTGCAATTGGCAAAAATTCTTGAAGTAGGACATGATAATCGTGAGATTTCATTCCTACTAATTTGAAATCTGTCATGGACACTAGGTTTCTTATGTTTGAGGAGTAACCTGATGGCACCTTGATGTTGTAAAGGGTACTGCATAGACTATGTTTCTCTTCTTTAGACAGAGTGTGACAGGCAGGAGGCAAGAATGTGCGTTTTCCACGTTCTTGCGGGCCAAGCTCTGTGCGTATGCCCAACTCAATTAAATCTTTCTTCCTTTCAAATGATCTTTGTCTTTCCTTTTATGTTCAAAAGGGTGCTAGTGATACTTTCACCCACGTTCTTCTCGACATGCATCCCATCGATACAATGTCTAACCTCCAGATGCTGCCAGTACTGTAGTTCCCAAATATTGATTTCTTTTTCCAGACACTTTTTCACCACTTTTGGTTGGCGGCCCGAAGTTGTTCACAATATTATCCAACTTTTTGTAAATCTCTGTACCTGTCAAAGGCCGGCGCGCCACGCGCTGTGATCAGTTTCCCATCGAACTCTTTCGCCATCTTTCGATACTTATGTCCTTTTGGAAGCATTTTTCGGTGGCCCATATACACGGTTTTGCCACTATGTTTCAAGCGAATGCTACAAGTGTTTTCACCACAAATCGGACACGCCAACGCCCCCTTGATTGAATAGCCTGAAAGATTACCATAGGCGGGGAAATCATTGATTGTGCAGTACAACATAGCACGTAAATTGAAGTCCTCTTTACTGAATGAGTCGTAAACCGTAGCCCCTTCATTCCACAAGAGTTGTAGATCCTCTATCAAAGGTTGTAGGAATACATCAATTTTGTTGCCCGGTTGCTTTGGACCCGATATTAACAAAGACAACAAGATGTGTCTTGGTTTCATGCATAACCACGACGGTAGATTGTAAATAACCAAAAGCACAGGCCAGGTACTGTGTATGCTACTCAAAGTACCGTAAGGGTTCATCCCATCCGTGCACAAGCTAGCCTTAGGTTTCTCGGTTCGTTACCAAACTCAGGAAATTTTACGTCTATGTCTCCACTGTGGTGCATCAACGGGGATGTCTCAATCTGCCATCCTTTTTCATGTGAACTGAATGCCACCGAAGATTCTCTACGTCTTTCTCAATGGAGAACAAACGTCTGAACCTTGGAATGATGGGCAGGTACCACAGTACCTTAGCTGGTGAACCTTTCTTACTACCGCTGATGTGAGTTGTGAGTTTGTGTTTCTTATACCGTGACGCTCCACATGCTGAACAGCTTTCAGCAAATTCATCCGATTTCCAAAACAGCATGCAACCATTTGAACAAGCATGAATTTTTTGGGTACCCCATACCCATTGGGCACATCAGTTTTTGGCTGAGTACGTAGTCGTTGGTAAAACGTTGTCCACCGGAAGAACGTATTTCAATAGTTCCAGGAGGTCAGTGAAACTTACGTCACTCCAGCCATGTTTCGCTTTCAAGTTGAATAGCTTGAGGACGACACTCAACTTGCTTAACTTTGTAGGGTCACACCCGGGGTACAACGGTGTTTTTTGGATGAATCCAACAAATTTCATACTTGTCTGGCGTTTTAGAGTAATGTCGTTCCACATCTTCGAGCATAGTCTCAATGTCATCATCCCAGAAATCTGGCTCAACGTTCGCTGTAACGTCTTCTGAATCACCAGCAACTGTATCATCTCCAAGTTTTGTTTCTGTGTTTGCCTGACCATTATCCCCTTCGGCAGGCTTAATAACATCGAACGCACTCTGACCATGCCATCGGATTATGTCTTGGAAATCTTTTGTAAAACCGCGGCGGATCAGATGTTCCTTAATTGTTTCAACGCCGCGATATCTCAGATTGTTTTGGCAGTCGATACACGGACAAAATATGTATCCCTTATATGTAGGTTTCAGATTGTTCGCCAACACCGTGCATAACTTATCAAGTCCTTCTAAAAACTTGTCGTCCAAATTTCTAGTAAAAAATCCACGAACGTTCCATCTCCTTCTAGCTATTATATGAAGGCAGCATACCGTCACCCGTTTCATACCGTCACCCGTGGCAGAGTCTTTACACTTTTGTATCTTATCAACCTAAATCCATCCATGAGTATTAAATCCCACCGGTGAACGTGTTTTAATATGTAATTTATTGAAAATTTCGGCAGCATCTCCCTACAGTTCTTCAAATGCACGATATTATGAATTAATCAATAATATATGCATTCGAAGAACAATAAAGAGATACTGCTGAAATAATCAATAAAGTACATATTAAAAGCACATTCACACCCTAGGTGTGAGATTTAACAATCATGGACAGTCCCGACAGGGACTGCCGAGGTATATCTTGGGGGCGGATAACTATGTTTGCTAGTTTGTCAAATATTATATGTATATATATAAATCTTACCTCTGGTAGACGATTAGCCGATGCTAAGACGGTTGAGGTCGGAAGCCTAAATAAAGTCGTAGTCCTGATGCATAAATGAAAAACGACAACATTAGAATTCATCAAAAATCAAGGTTAAATGCTAGCTAAACCGCGGAAAAAAATCGACAGCATCTCCCCTATATTTCTAACGTCTCCAAATCAGTTTTATCAAAGTCAAATTCGCACGCACCATCTAGAACTGGTAACATACATAAACTTATCTTCTTCTGCTGTAAATGAAGTTTATTTATGACCTTCTCTGCAGTACTTCAGATTAAAGGACTGAAACTAGTCATTCTAGAACCATTAAAATACCGAAACTCATCTTATTCTTCTGGTGGTTATAACAATAGCATTGTGTGATTCCTGTCACAGCTTGTGAATCAAACAGAGAGCATCTGGCATAGCAGATTGAGCAGTTGAAAATGAGCTATTCAGGAAAAACGGTAATATACTTGAACTTACTTTCTTTCCTGTGGCAGTTTAAAGTAGTAGCATTTTTAAAACTACATATTAGTATTATAATTGTAATACTAAATGCTAAGAATAAATAAATACAGCAGTTACAGTTTGGTTTGCAAAATTACCGTTACTAAGCACCGAAGTGGGCAAGTAGTGTAGAAATCAGCCCACGAACTAGGTTGCAATTAACTGTGAATCTGGGCACAAATATATGAACAAGGTTAGAACACATTGCCATTACACTCTCAGGATTCGATACAAACGAGGTTAGAACTTGCAATCGAAATGCATGTATATGAACAAAGTTAAAAAAAAACGACATCAATCGATCGCATACCCAATACGCGATAGAGACGTCGACGGTGAGACCAGTGGTAGATGGGTGGTGACCGGCGGCGATGGGGAGTGACAAAGGTGGTGGGAGCGACGACGGCGATGGCCGTTAGCAGGTGACGGGAGAGAGGAGGCGATTTCAGTGAGGAAGATAGCGCGAAAGAGAAGAAAAGTTACTGTGAGTACAGTGTGCAGAGTAGACGGCAAATGTTTAAAAGGACTTTAGATTACGGTTTACATGTAAACCGTAATCTAAAGTCACACTTTAAATGACGGTTCCTAAAGAACCGTAATCTAAAGTGTAACGAAATTAAAAAAATAGCGCGAAAATTATTGGCATATGCTGGGTTTCGAACTCAAGATCGATGGTGTTGACTCATGTATGCATGAGTCTTAGTCGATCAAACATAGGTAACACATTAATATAAAGTTTTTTTAATCTAAAATATACTGGTAAAACGACGCGTTAACTGTAATTTAGATTACGCGCGGAGTCAAGAAAGAAATCAAATAATACGGGAAATATTTGGCGTCAGGTTAAAACGACGTCGTGGACCATCATTCGGAGGTAGGCGCGCCTTTTTTAGGACAGACTTTAGCTGACGGTTATTGGTAAAACCGTAATCTAAAGTCCGTTGACCGTAAAGCGCGCATCAACACGGGACTTTAGATTACGGTTTCACTAATAACCGTCATCTAAAGTCCGTCCTAAAAAAGGCGCGCCTACTTCCGCTCGATTATTGATTACGGTTAATTCAATAAACGTCGTTAATTAATTCCGGCCTTCCTATTAATCACGGTGTCTGTTAAAACCGTGATTAAACCACCGTCATTAAAGGCTCGCGTTCCACCAGTGTATAAAATCCATAATTAATTATGACCATTAATTTTTAACTTGTTTTTCATCAAGATAGGGGTAAAGTTTGCTAAAAAATTATGCACATATTGTTGCGGGGAAAAAATCAATGTTTGAAGTTTTAGTTGTCTAATTAAGTATAAAATTCATGATTAAATATGACCATTAATTTATAATTTGTATTTGTATCAATATAGGTGTACAAGTTGACTAAAGAAATGTGTGGACATGTAGTTTAATAGTTTAAATTAATTTTGTAAGTTTAGTTGTTTAATTATGTATTAAATTTGTAATTAATTATGACCATTAATTTATAACTTGTTTTTCATAAAATAGGTGTATAAGTTGGCTAAAAAATATGTACACATATTGTTGTAGGTAAAAATCAATTTTTAAAGTTTTAGTTGTTTAATTAAGTATAAAATTCTTAATTAAATATGACCATTAATTAATAATTGTTTTTTTTATCAAGATAGATGTACAAGTTGGCTAAAAAATGTGTGGACATGTAGTTAATGGTTAAATAATTTTTGTAAGTTTAGTTGTTTAATTATGTATTAAATTTGTAATTAATTATGACCATTAATTATAACTTATTTTCATCAAGATAGGTGTATAAGTTGGCTAAAAAAGTTTGTACACGTATTGTTGGAGGTACAAATCTTGAAGTTTTAGTTGTTTTATTAAGTATTAATTTGTAATAAATATGACCATTAATTTATAATTTGTTTTTTATCAAGATAGGTGTATAAGTTGGCTAAACAAATATGTACACATATTGTTGTAGGTAGAAATCAATTTTTGAAGTTTAGGTAAAAATCATATTGTTGTAGGTATAAATTAATGTCATATTTAATTACAAATTGTAACTTAATTAAACAACTAAACTTACAAAATTAATTCAAACCATTAACTACATGTCCACTTTTTTTTTAGCTAACTTATACACCTATCTTGATAAAAAAAAACAAATTATAAATTAATGGTCATATTTAATTACAAATTTAATACTTATTAAACACTAAAAACTTTCAAGATTACAGTTTACCATAACAAAATGGAGATAATCTTACCAAAAAGTAATGAAATCGCGCGCGAGCACTACTGGTCCAGATTAAATTCGAAAATATTTCAGATTATATTACGATTCATAAAGAAACCGCACCACCCCGACACCTTTTCTAGGAAATACGTGTTTGGCTAACACGGTTTCTGGGAAAAAAAACCGGAAACTGCGTCTCCCCGATGTGGTTTCCTGCAAACTACGACGCCCCGATGCGGTTCTTTGCATCATTTTGACACTTCCGCGTAATTTTTTGAAAAAAAAACCACCGCTAGTAAAAAAAATTTCAAATGGTTTCCATGAAAAATTTTCAACCATTACGACCTTAATATGTGTAGTTTAGTTTGTTTTGGTAGGATTTAAGGTACGTTCGTTGGGCACGTGGAAAACAGGAAAAGTTGCATTTACATAGAGCTAACTATGGTTAGTTAATTAGGCCTTGACATGTGTATTGTGGTAAAAATTTTGTCCACTCAATGACTGGCAGTTGTCTCATACTTTTTCTGAAAAGTAGATTAATAACGATTCGTGGGTAGTGAACACAACCTTAGAGTTTAGGTGAAGAAATAATCAAATGACAAGTGGATTTCAAATGAGATCTAATTTTTATACAACAAATTAGATCTAATTTATCTATTATAAGGTTGCTTTCTTAATGTTAGCTAGTTAGTTCAGGTTGTCATCTGTATGTATGTTTAGGTTCCCAGAGTGGCAACTTACTTCTCTTTCCCTCTGTAACCTCATCTTATCTTCCTTCCATAACGTCATTAGTCTTCTGTACAATTTTTCATCTCTTATGCATAATCACAAAGTAGTTGTTCATGATTTCTTCATGGTATCAAACTCAAAGTTGAAGCTCTTAATCGATTAAGCTTCAATAGAGAAGAGAAAGTGTTCTAAAATCCAGAAAGGATAGGTTTATTGACAATAAATTAGTCTTGCTTCAGCTGGTTGTAAGATTGATAGAAGTGTATTAGATTGGCATAGAAAGTTAGGTCATGCTCCTCTAAATAAAATGAAGAGAATTATGGAGATTCATTTGAAAAATGTACCAGAAAGTTTTACTTGTGACATTTGTGTCAAATCAAGGTTGTTAGACCCAATTTTAGATTGTTGATAAAATGAGCCTTTCCATCTTTTACATGTAGATATTGCTGGTCCATTTAGAAATCCCACTTATGATAACAAAACCTATTTTCTTACTATTGTGAATGATTACACACGCCCTACCTGGACACATCTCTTGAATAATAAAGCTGAAGCATTAGGTGTTTTTATGATTTCATTGTTTATGTTGAAAGGCAATTTGGAAGGAAAGTAAAAATTATAAGAACTAACAATTGGCCAAACTTGCGCAGCAGTAGAAAATGAAGGAATTTCTTTTGAAAGTTGGGAATATTCATCAAAAATCAAGTGCTTACACCCCTCAAAGAATGGCATTTGTTGAGAGAAAGCATAGGCACTTGTTAGATGTGGCTAGAACTTTATACTATCAATCTAGTGTCAACAAAGAATTTTGGGGTGAGTGTGTTCTTCATACTACCATGATTATCACTAGACTTCCTTCAAGAGTTATCAATTTTGAAACTCCTTAAGAGAGACTGTTAGGAACTAATCCAAATTATCATTTTTAAAGTTTTTTGGTTGTTTATGCTACAAAACTGTGTTAGATAAAACTAAAGGAAAGTTTGTTTCTAGGGCCAGAACATGTGTTTATTTGGGAAATGCCTTAAAAAAGTGCTACAAAGTTTTAGATATGCCTAATCAAACTATTAGCATTTCCATAGATGTCAGGTTCTTTGATGAAAATTTTCCCCTTCTAAGTAAGTAAGATGACACCACTAACACCTACTGTCGTACCTCTCTAATGAGTCACCAAAGACACATGATTTGAATATCATATAGAGGGAATTCCTTGCTCTTGTGATGAAGATCGTGACAAGTTAGCCATACCTATTTTTTTCTGATAATTCAACTCTCACAAGACAAACTCCCATTGAAGATACTAGCACGGTTCATATAGGAACAGAAATGCAAGCACGAGTGAGCAACTAATCAATTCAACAGACTCTGAGTAGTCTCAAGGTGAGGAAGCCAGTAGTAGAAGAAGCAGTAGAGAAAGGAAAGCTTCTTCCTACCTAACTGGTTATCTTGTAAATATTAATGGTTTAGCCACTAGTGATTATTTTTCATAAACCATCACATAGAGGTTAAGCAAAAATAGTGCAGGAAAACAAGACAAGGCCCTAAGTCCCTGACTGCTTTCACTCATGACACTGAAAGCGATAATGAATGCCCATGTGCTAGTCTTATAGACCTGAAACCTAACAAGGTAACATGTATTAACTTCAGTATCTTCCACCATGCTTTACAAGCTTTTACTTGCAATATAGACAATGATCCTGAAACATATGATGAAGCTGTAAGAATACCAGAATGGGAGCATGCTATAAAGGAAGAAACTAAGTGCTTTAGAAAATAATAAGACCTGGGATATTGTCCATCTTCTTGCTGATAGAAAGGCAATAGGTTGTAAGTGGATATTCGGGACTAAATATCTTTCAACGGGAGTGTAGATGAAATACCCCATAAATTAATTTAAATTAATTTAGGGGACTAAATTATTATATAGTATTATGAATTTAATAATAGATTAATAAGTCAATAAATCTTGGAAAAAATTCTAGACACCCAATTATATTATAAGATTTTAGAATTAATTGGGACATTGATTTCAATCATAAAAGTCAATATAAAATCAAAGAAGCCTTAGAGCTCCTTAAGCCTTGCTAGGGTTGACTTTTTGAGAATGGTCAAACCAGCCCATGAAACATATACCAATAAAAAGATTATGGAAAATCAAGAAGATTGACAATAAGAACGTTAAAAATGGATCATCCTAGCCAAAGTTATGATAAAATGAAGTTTAGAGCCAAAATTTTGAAGGCTGCTGACGTGGCAAGGGCCGTCTGACTCAGCCACGCGTGCCTCGGGAAGCATGCCACGCCAGCTTGCCAGAATTCCTTAGAATTCGGCTAACTCCTCTCAGCCACCCTCAGTTGTTGCCTCATTTTCAGACCTCATTATCTCAGCCGTCCTTGGGTATTTTTGAATGTCGTCTTCTTCATTCTCTTCTCCTACAAGCCCTCTTTCTAACCATTACTCACACTTAACCTAATTCCTTCTACATCCACCGTAAAGTCGATCTGAAGTTGCCTCCCTGAAAATCTACAACCCAGATTTTCCAGAGAAAACGATTCGGTAAGGTAACTTCGTCTAATCATATCTCCTTTGTCTGTCAATGAAAATTCGAGTTCTATAGCTCATTTTGTAGATCTCTAATCCCTCTCCAACTTTCCTTTTTGTACCCAAGGTTGATTCTCAATCGGGTGGAAGATAAAGGCGTCTAAAGTTCACTATTCGACCACGGTGGAATTCCTGCCCAGATTTTTCCAGAAATCGATAGGTAAACCCAGATCTTGTGAGATCTGTAACTTTCTCTCTAATCTATCAAATTTAATAATTCTTCCACTGGTATTAGAGTTACATTCCTACTTTAAAGTGTGGTAGGTTTCGTGGATTGAATCCTTCTCAATTAGCGCGAGTTGGTCCGTGAAGTAGCCAACTCGAACTTCACATAAAATCATAGAATTTCCAGAAAAACGCAAGGTATAAACCCGAGACTTTCGACTTGAATTTCGTCCTGTGTATTCCGTATTAGATCGAGATGTTGCTATCAAATTGTAGAGCTACATCTCCTCTTTCGATTAAGCCCAAAAACATGGTCTAAGATCTACAACTTATTTTATAGATCTGCAAAGTTCGCTACTCGAACTACCTGAAACTTCGAATTTTTCCAGAAGTCGATTTCGATTTGCTCACCGGCGCTTCTCCGGTAAGTTTCCGATCAATTCCTCCGATATTGCTGTTCGATTTTTCATTCTAGAACTAACCCAACTACCAATTTAACTTATAATGCATCGTATAGGGAGAATTGGAGAAATTCGAATCGGTAGTGATAAACCCTAAGTCGAAACAAACCCATAATCGAAATCCCTGAGCGTGCATCATAATTAACGAAATTGATACCATTGCAACGGCTTTTGATTTCGAATCCGACGAAACAAAAATCAACGAATTTGGTTCTGTAGATCTTGAGAAAATGGCGGAATCGTACTCGGCATGGGACTGGTTTTTGCTGAAGAGCTCGGCCAATCTGGGCTGTCGATCGGAGGAGTTAGGAGAAACGGACGGCCGAGATTATAGCGTAGGTAATTAGTAAAATATTTAGTAATATAAATTCCAGAATAAAACTCTAACTTGTTGAATTTATTTAATGGCCTTCCCTGACGTATTTTGACAAGAAGTTTTAACCATAGATTCCTTATAAAATCTAGTTATTTTCATGTAAATTAATATGGGTTTTGAGTTTTTAAACGTAAGTTATAAATTTTGTAAGTTCTGAGTATTCTAGATTTATTGAAATAATAATTATAAAGATATTTTTATGAAATAAAATTTTTATAATATGTCTAAAATGTAATAGTTACTATGTATTAAATTTGGGGATTTTGGACAAGGTTAAATAGGTCTAAAAATGTGTTTACGCATGTTTCGTAAGTTATCTTATAACCTATGATTTTTAATGTAACGAAAATTAAAATATAGTTGATTAATAAACTTTATGAGTTGAAAATAATATAAAAAGGCTAAACTAACGTAATACAGAATGTTAATAAATATTTTGGGTATAAACCTTTAAGTGAAAAAAAGAAATAAAAGAAATAAAAGAAATAAAATATTATCTTAAGTAAATCAAGGAATGAAATTAATCTACTATTATGTTAACTATGTATTATAGAAACTAATATACTGAATTGAAACAAAGGAAAATACTTTATGTAATAAACCATATATTGAATGTAGTTATGTGTAAAAGTTAATAGAAATAATTAAATACAATAAACTACATAAAGAGTTTCATGAACAAACCCTAACGTATATATACATTAAGAATAAATAAAAGGAATAACATTTCTTATGGGAAATATAATAAGAGGAATATAATACTAAACTTTAGGATTTTAATCATTACTAAAATAAATTAGTCAACGGGAGCTTAAGAGCTTAATTAAGCCAAACCTATGATTAAGAGTAAGTAATTGAAATAAAATTAAATGTACCCTTAAGACATACAAATTCAATGGCGTAGATGGTCAAGTCAAACCTGGAATTAAATTGAGGATGCATGTTCGAAACCCCGCAAAACCCTTTTTAGAAAATTTAATCAACTAGCGAAAAGGTAAACGCGGACTTGGGCCGTCCTACTGGGCCTAAGTCCATGAACTCCAAAAGCCCACTTAAACAATTCAACGAGAGTTAGGGCCACTCTCAAAATAAACCTTAAATCATTCCAGATTAAATGAAATGGGCCTAATGGAAGGTTTAATTAACAAGATCTAGCCCAGATTCTTATGAGAAAATAATTGTAAACTCTAAACTATAAACCAGTAAGAATAAAAGATGTTTAGCGTTATAAGTTCCTTAACTGATCAATACTTGGAACACCTTAATTATAGGTTATTAGTGGAAGTTCGTACTTTCAAGTTTGGTCACTACTTCTACATATACCAGGTACGATTTCTCGTACTCAAATAATGTTGCTAACGGACTTAAGGAGACGTTTGGAAAATGCTAACTGATCTTAAATGAATTTCACTTACACAGTTATTGGTTCCTCCTATCTAGTTGTTTCATTAGATATTAACTGCCTAGGGTTACGCTTCTGCACTCTGTAGGACTGAGTGTTTTGGTATTGCACTTGTGCAGTTAATGATCTAGTGGGATAACTGGGAATATAGGAAATATCGGATATTGGTAAATTCCTCTTTGGACTATGGGTACTGTTTCATCCATGAGTCGAGTTTGATCAACCTTGTTGGAAATGGATTCTTTCTATTAAGTGGTGCACACACTTTTCACCGATGACTAAGAACGGGTCGGTGGCAGTGGAGGTCTGCTATACCTCGTCCATATGGACAACTAACAGCGGAGGTCTGTTTACCTCATCCTTGTGACACTGACTGGCGGTGGGGGTCATCTCTCCTAATTGGTTTTATTCCACTCTTGAGTTATGGGTTCTTGGATCTCTTATTCCATTCCTAGTCCTTGTAACTACTTGGGTCTTTCTAATCCTAATTGGAACTGGATCTAACATAAACAATGGATGTTCACTAACTTATGGCGTGGTTTCTTTTAAGTTGACTCACTTTACTTTCCTGTTATTTATCTCTATCCTTGACTTGTTATCTTTGACTTGGTGATTTTGATGTGTCATTGTGCCTTGTTCTTCTGTTTTTGTTTTAAGCATTTGACTTCAAGTAATTGTTTGTCTTAGAGTTGTGTTTTAATTTTTGTTTTGGAGAGTTGTACCAGTTCCATTCCAGGGAACTGACTCACCCCTCCCTGGGTAGGCTGCTTGGTTTCATCTTGCAGGTACGAATTGTTATACAGGTGGCCACAAAGAGTATGAGTGATTGGGATGGGAATTAGGGATTGTGGAGAGTTTTTATATTTTGCTTTTATTTTTTTCTCGAGTTCAGACCGTAGTATTTGTAATATTATAAGTTGTAATTGGTGAGGTTTGGTGTCGGGTGTTTGGAACCTGATGATCTGTAATCGTCTTAGTATTTTATTTCCGCTGCATTTTTGTTAAATAGGGGCGTTACAGTAGAGCATTTTAAAGCTAGGCTAGTAGTACAATACTTCACTCAAAGATATGGTTTTGATAGCAATGAAACTTTTTCTCCTGTTGCAAAGATCACCACAATTAGAACTTTAGTTGTTGTTGTTGTTGTCACATAAGGTTGTATAATTGATCAGATGGATGTAAACAATGCCTTCCTCCATGGTAATTTGGATGAGGCGGTTTACATGAAAATTTCAAAAGGTCTAGATGTTGAAACAAGTGGAAAGGTTGCAAACTGAATAGATCCTTGTATGGCCTTAAGAAATCTTCAATACGTATGAGAAACTAATTGTTTTCTTGCATAATTTAGGCTCCAGTCAATCTTTAAATGATTATCTCTTATGAATAAACATATTGCACAAAGTGTCACTTATATATCCATATATATATATATATAGATGATCTACTTGTTGCTGGAAACTCACTTGATGAGATTTCATCTTAAAGGTTGTGTTAGATAATGAACTTAAAATTAAAGACCTAAGCATACTACATTTTTTTGGGCATGGAATTTCTCCATTGTAATGATGGGATAATTTTAACTCAGAGAAAGTTTATCCTTGATTTACTCAAAGAATACAATTGCTTGGGCAAGAGAACTGTGTTTCCTCTCTTTCTACAGGTCTGAAGCTGGACAAAGACCCAAGTTGCTATTGAAGATTCTGACACAGTACAAACAAATGGTTGGGAAGATCAACTTCCTCACTCACAGCATGCCAGACTTGAATTTCACTACGCAATACCTTAGTCAGTACTTGCAACGATCAAGAGAGAAACATTTCCAAACTACTCTACATTTTTTGAAATACCTTGTGGGAACCATGGATTTTGGGGTTCTCTACAACAAAAAATCAGATCTAAAATTTCAAGCCTACTGTGACACTGATTGGGTACATGCCATCACACATGGAGATCAATAAGTGGATACATTATACATTTGGGTGGATCACCAATCAGCTAGAAGTCCAAAAATAAATCAATGCTCATTGTCAACAACAAAAGAAGAATATAGGTTGATTAAGAGGTTTAGAACATAGTTATGCTGGTTGTCACATCTGCTAACAGAATTCACAGTCGAGGACATAACTCATATTCCAGTCAAGTTCGATAATAACTCGGCAATGTTTATAGCACATAATCCTGTCCTGCACAAGCGCAAAAGCACATCAAGCTTGATGTTCATCTGATTCGACAAAAAGTGCTAGGAAGGCGGATTCGTGTGGATTATGTACAACTTGCCAACAACTCGCATATGTTATGACAAAAACAATTCCACGCAAAGTTCCCTGTTTTGCAAGCTCTGACTAATGAAAGCTCTATCTAAGCGCATAATGGCAGCAAGTCCTCCTCCTTTCCGCAAAGCAAGACTTGATGTAACACCCCTACTGCTAATACCGTCATTACTGTACAGATACTTACCTTCGCAGCGGATAATACATACACAATGACAGGTGTACAATGCCGCTAGCCACCCACGTGACTAACAAGGCCAGCTACACTACTACATACTATCGGTCTGATGAATTGACATACCGAGTGCTCTACACAATACATTACTTTCCCTTGCATACTCAACCATAATTCAATTACAACTCCTATACATACTATACCGAGTCTACTACAATCCTTAAATTACCGATACAGTTTGGACTTCCAAATTCACAATACATTACAAATACAATCCCTATTATACAACTACCCATGCTTACATAGCAGTCCCCGTCCTACTCTCTCGAGCGGTGGTCAGCTTCGAATACCTGCACACTAAAACGTTCCCCCTAGGGGGTCAGCTTACGCTGCATATGAAATTCGCATATACCGCGTGCTAACCGCGGTACGCCGACTACTTTGGGTCGGATATACATGGAGTTCATTTTACATGCATACATACATACTCTTGCTACAATAATACAATCAACCATACTTACATACATACATAAGGTTCTTTACCTACCAAGGAAGACAATTTGTTAGTCAACCGTTCGTTTAGTTATTCGTTCATCCGGTGACATCGGATGCTCTCTTTCTCCTTACTCGGGTTCATAAGCTTACACCAGGCTTAATCTTACGTATTCGTTGTTTTACTCACATTACGCTCACTACCTTACTCATTATTTACTCATGCTCTTCTCAGGACTCACTACTACTATTACTTACTCTTACTCAGTACTCATCACTTGCCCTCTCATACTCAGTACCCATGCTCTTCTCCTTACTCGTACTTACTCATTGCTCGGTACTCATTACATACTCATACTTACTCATTACGCAATACTCATTACTTTACTCAAACATACGAAATACTCAATACTCATTACTTTGGGTCTCTGGGCAGAGTCATACACACTCGCCACCGGGCCTACAAATTCAAAGGCTATACACTTAGCTCCTCAAATATACAAATGTCCATTTTTACGGACTACTCAAATTCCCAACACTCCTCTCTCGGATTATCCTACAATCTCATGGATTAGCCTAGAAGTATCTCGCTCGATAACCTCCTCTAGCTTAGGGAATTACCAACGTCTAGTATTCTCAGATTTAAGGGTTTCCCAAACGTATCGAATACTTTCATGTTCGGGACATTACTTACATTAGTCAGGTCCTCTCATAGTGGGTCGACTAGTTGCTAAGGGGTTTGAATATCCCTCATCATTCTTTACTACTCTCATGGTTCATGACTTGCACCAACATTAATTCTTCTAGTAGGGTTTATTTATATACTTCCACTACTTATTGTGTGGGTTATTCATTTCAGTTCTCCTACCGTTATCGGGAGGTTACTACTCTCGTGCACTCTCTCACATTCTAGTGAGTTCATTGGTTTGCGTTATCGTTTGTTGGTTCGTTAATTTAGTGCGTTCTACGTTCCCGTTAGTTCACAACATGACTCTTACTACGAGTCACTAAACACAAGACTCATCTATGTCGGTCTACGCACTAAGTGAAGCCACACAATCAATCAAGAAGGGTTAGCTCATACACAACAACCCAGACATACAATAAAAGGCATAATAAACCGTTTTCATGCTTTAGTCTTGATTAGCGGCATACAACACACAATCAACGTAACTTGGTTAGCATACGGGGCATGAGAAAATCATACCTTTCACCGGGGTTAGCTTTACCGTGTGTTCCCTTGTTCCTTGGTTCACTTTGTTCCACTGATAACGTTCCAACATTGTTATTAATACTATGCTCAAACGATATACAAATAATTACTACTCCCGTACTTACCCCGTTATCCCGGTATACTTAATGTTCTTATACTTACAACTTTCTTAACTTGTTTCCTTACTCACATGTGTATTTCCTCACCATTCATTCCATTAATGATGTACTACTACATATACATATATATGGTATATGGCAATATATATATATATACATTCTTTTTTTTTTTGACCGACCGACCAGGGTCGGCCCCAAGGTCGGTCGAAGTCAGTAGGGTAATACGCTGGAAAATTTTAGGGCCGACCGACCTTGCAAGTCCGGTCCCAAGGTCGGTCCATCCCAGTGAGTTACGTTACGTGAAAATTTTAGGCCGACCGACCTTGCAAGTACGGTCCCAAGGTGGTCCATTCCAGTAGGTTACATTACGGGAAAGTTTTAGGCCGACCGACCTTGCAAGTTGGTCCATTCCAGTAGACTTCCCGTCTTTGTATTTTTAGGCTCGACCGACCCTGCAGGTTCAGTCCCAAGGTCGGTTCGGCCCAGTACTTCAGTTTAAAATCTGTTTTCAGTTCCCTACTTTACCCATTGCTTCCCAATCTCCCTACATGTAAGCCCAGGTTTAACACTACTTAGGGCCCTCCAAATTGCCTTAGTTCATCCCTCAAATTCCTTACTCATTTCTAAATCCACATACACAATTCCTCCTCACTTCCCCTCAACACTTACATTAGTTTTCTTTCCTCTTATGCTACAGATTTTCATTTTAATCTTTACCATTCAATACTCCCTCTACCAATGTTACTCCTAGCATCCCAATACATTTCCAAGCAAGCACAATGTCTATACCCAAGTCCAACATTCATTTCACTCAATCTTATACTCTAATTTTCCCTAGTTTCTCCAATGCATTCCATAAGCTGTTTGCTACAGATTTTACACTCCTATACCCTTATACTACAAGTACCAATCCATGGTTACTAAGCATCCTTACTAACTCCAATACACACCTTGGTTCTCCCATTCACCAAGTCATCCCATAATGCACAATTCCTACTAAAATTTTGCCATAGTTTACCTACAATTCTAACTCCTCCACATACACACTTTCTCACCAAATTCATTCATATTCTAGCCACACCCTTACAAGGGTCCTACCAGCACTCAATACAATTCTCAATACATCAATACACCATCAACCAACAATACTAATACACATACTCATTACATTTGGCTCCAAGGCCTACAATTCACATACTTGCTCACAAATACCAAAATTTCCACAACTACACTACTAATACAATAGTTTAGGTTCTTTATTTGTTCACCCATTCCCATTACTCTAATGCATTAAAATTAAGCATTAAGAAGGAACTCTTACCTTGAGCTTATATTTCCTTCTCTTATTTCTAATTTTTCTCCTCTCTTTCTTGCCCAAACCGGCCATATGGGGAATGGAGTTGCCAAACTCCATTCCCATCACCCAATGAACATAAGAAGGATATAATTAACATACTAACCCTTAAATTTTATACTAATTCATTGAAGTGTTTAAAAACACTAATTTTAGGGTTTACCTTTGAAGTGTTTTAGGAGGGGTTTTAGCCCTTGATTCAAGAAGGTGATTCCACCACATTGCAAGGTTGAGTTGATGCTCAAAAGAGAGAGAGAAAATAGGGTATTACAAAGGGGCAAAAATCGGTTACAAAGGAGATGGAGAAACTTGAGTTTTTCATGAAGATTTTTACCTTAATGGAGAGAGGAGACTCCAAGCTACCCATTGGTGCTATTTTCTCTTTGAATGGGGAAAACCCATGGAGATGAACTTCCTCATTTTTGAATTTTGAAAAGAGGGAAATGTAGAGGATGATGAGGGGATTACAAATATGTAATTATTTTTACATTTGGAGCTCACATGGAGGTAGAGCATGAAGGTGAAGTGGAGAAGCCATGGATGGTGAAGCTTCTCAAAATCACCAGCCCCCATGGAGAAGAGAGAGAAATCGGTGGGGGAAGGAGAAGGATAGGAGAGAGATGAGGGAATGAGAGGAAAGAGGGTATGTGAGTGCTTTTGTACTTTGTTTACTTTTTACTTTTGTCCCTTAATAATTAGCTAGTATGTTAGTGTGTGCAAGGCTTTTGACTTATTTAAAAACCGGCCCCCTTCTGTTATACTTGCTGGAGCGTTTTCGTCTTTTTTACAGAAAGCGCTCGTTATTTACCCGGTTTTGATACTATTCAATAACCGGGCCCGTTTTCCGGAATTTTCTCGTTTCTTTAATTTTATTGGTTATTAAGCTTCAGTTAATGCTTAATAATAGTTGTTTATGATTTATAATTTTTACGGGTTCGTTTGACCACTTAAAATCACGTTCTCGGGTTTTCTCGAAAAACGTGCGCTAAAGCTCTATTAGCGTTTTAATACATTATTTGGATATGTTTTCTTCGGGAATCATTCCCGTATACTAATTAGGCATGAATAAGCCTTATGAATCCTTATAATACTCTAACCGAGGTCTTGTACCTCCTATGGTTATTTAACGCTTATTTTAGCGTTTCCAAGCGTTTTCTCATTTCTTTGGATTTATTTTCCTTACCAAAATTACTTTGGCACTATTAGGCCCTTAAATACTATATTAGAATAATTTAATCACCATATTTAAGTTCGGGGTATTTCATCTACCCCCCTTAAAGAACTTTGCCCTTAAAGTTGGTGAATCTAATATTGTTACTCGTATAAATACTCTATGCTAAGGTTATGACCTCTACATATAACTTGTCAAACTCCAAGTGTCTGACTCGATGTATATTACACATCCAAGCAGCATGTCACTGCATGCATAGCAATCAAAAATATCCATTACAAGCTCTCCATGGGGTCCGTCCGCAGATAAATGAGGTACCATCCTCTCCCATGTCAAGCGATCCCTCAGGTACCGGTCACGTTTGAACACTTACGCTTTCTGGTTCACGGCCGTCATGACTTGAGCACTTACACTTTCTGGCTCTACGGTCCTTTGGTTCAGATCAAATTCATTTGCACATATAGAGATCCTCAGGCACTTGCTCATACTTACTTACTCATACTTACTCATACTTACGCATACTTCCTTCGGGACTACGCTGCCCCAGTGCCTTTGGAAAAATACAAAACACACACTGTCACCACACGAACGGTGTAGTGGTTTCAAAACTAATCAACACTCCCACCGACTCAAAACTAGCTTCTCCTCCTATGGTTTCGGCCGGATACCCGCGCCTAGGCATGGAAGATTCACTAGCGCCCGTGGGAGCGGTTTCAAAACCGATCCTCATTCTCAAGTTCGAAGAAAACATTGTACTAAACTAGTTTTGGAAATTCATTTTGAAAACTTGCATACATCTCCCAAATTCCATTTATGATGATTATACCTAATACTAGTGTTATTACTATGACCACTTAAGGGAGCTTCCAGAGTCCTTCAACCCCCAATGTGATCAGCATTGGTGTTGAACTATCCTTCCACCCCAATTTGTGTTCGGTTTCCCTGATCGCTAGCAAATCAAGTTCCACCTCCCACCTCCATTCAAACAGACAGCTCGTCAAACATTACTTCGTTTTCTATCTTTTTAATCTTGCTACTCATAATCACACACATACATTTTCCAACTTATATGATTCACTTACTTACTTACTAATCATCTCATCAATTATTTACTACATCATCTCCAACTACTATACTTAAGAAATTCATGGGTATATATCCCATTAATTTACTATACTCCAATTTATACTCATAAAATACATCGGTTTTATACCGATTTATACTCATTACATACATTGGTTCCATACCGATTTGTACTCCTCAAGTCTCCCATGCATACTCATTCCTCATACTATTACCAATCGGGGTTTTCTCATTCCCCTAGAGTTTCTCTACTCCTTTTCCTATACTTACTTCTCAAATTACCCACAATTACACGATGAGTGAATACAAATGTTTATGTAACATAAGTATCAATCATCAAAACAAATCCTTTTGTGCTATGCGCATTGTAGTTTACGCACCTATCACGTAAAACGTACATTTCGCGGTTTTCACTCTACCCCGCCACTTAAAAGGGATTACGCCCACGTAATCTACCATGTGTCAACATTGGAATTGGTCGAAGGCATTCAGCCGTCATGGAGTGGTTCAGTTTCCATGCGGTCTATTATACAATGTTCCTTGATCAATGGGTCTTAACCGTATTACCGGTTAGTCCCTGCATCAAGAATTTTCATCAGAGTTATTTAACTCTTAACCGGGTTCGGTTCTAGGTGTATTTCACTTAGAATTCTGGGCCCACTAGCTTCTGCTGTGCGACCCTGATAACTTGGGTTATTCGCCCTTCTCGTTATTGTTAACGTGCTACACATCATCTTTTTATCCCTCCTATTGTGGGAATAAGGTTTATTAACCATGTGTGGTGTTCTTTTACCGTGCTTGAACTCGATGAGTTTTAGATTTGTAACCAGCTCTCTGGCAATCTATATACATGTTGTTGTGTTTTGTGGTGACCATTCACTTGGTTCCTCCGACTTATTGTCGGTTGAGGTTAAGTCACTACTTAGTTGTAGTGCTTCTGTTGTCAGTGGCTTCTGAATTCTGCTCACTATATTGTTTGGTACAGTGTTCTTTACTTGTATGACCTCACACTTTCTATGCATCGGTCCTTGTGACTTTCTTAAGTCTCCTTTCACTTTTATTCCCATGGAATTCACATCTTGTGATTATTAGTGTTTGACACTCTTCGTGCTTCTTTGGCCTTAGGCCGCACGGTTTGTTTCTAAGCTTTTGCTTAGCTGGCTTATGCCATGTTCATTGGTGAAAGGAAGAATTTAGCACGGTTATATTTTCTATATTCCTAGCTATCCCACCAGATCCTTAACCGCACAAGTGCAATACCAAAACACTCAGTCATACAGAGTGCAGAGGCGTAAACCCTTGACAGTAAATCTCTCATGTGATCGCAATAGGAATTTATATTACTTCTTCGTGTGGTGCTTCGTCGTTTGGTGCAGACTCCTGGCTTGTTGCCTGGTCTGTCCACTATCTCCTAGTAACAACTCCATATCATTCGGTGATTATTCACATACATTTGGCACTTACTGCGCACCCTGTTCATACTGATTCCACAGTATTGGTTTACATGGCGTCCGCTGTTGCTAGCTTCAGCTCATGCATTTCCACCATTTATACCATGGTTTGATGTTTATACTCCTGAGCTCCTTGAGCGTCATTTACTTATACTTTACATTCCCACGTATCGTGTTCGTTCTGAACCGGATACTCCTTAGTTGTCAACAGTTGCTATTTAAGCTTATTTGACATCGCTTGGCAGTAATTGTGTGCTCAAGCTTCACTACATTAGTAGTTCTGAAAGGGATATATTTTCAGATTTGTTGACGGCATCCCCTTCTTGGGATCCATGTGTTCACCGCTCTCGCGGTTTCACATTTATGAGGGGTATCCTCGCTCGTTGGTTATTAATCCTTTTATTGGTGTCGTCCTTGACCACTTTCCATATGGTTCACAATGGGTTTTACAACCGTCGAATTATGTATTGTAATAATTTCATGGCATACTAGCCATATTGCCTAGAGCTCTGCTCATCATAGGTTGTTCCCAAGTGGTTACTTCTCCGTAAGCCATCACTAAGTTTGGAGGTGATGCCGGGCTCCAGGATAAGATCGTCGCATCACGCTTCCGTTTGTTGGAGACCCTTTAAGTATCTTGGTATTGATCGGTACCATTATTAATTTTGGGGTATCCCCTGTCAAGTGGGATCCCTTCGGTGTTCTAACCGGATGTTCGTTTCGATTATGGTGTTCTTACCACGACATCTCGTTCAACTGTGTTGACTTGATACCCTTTATGGATTGCTCCTGGGTATTACTAATTATACGGTAGCATCTGGCTGACATTTATGGGTATGTCCGGTTTGTTATCCTACCTTGCGGTTCTGGATCTGAGTTATCCGTTGAGGGTTATAACGTCTCCCGTTCTTAGGGTAGACCATTGGCGTTTCTCCTTATGTTATAACGGGTTTGATATTCTCTTCGGTGATGAATGGTATTTCCGGTACCTTATAACATCACCCTGTGTGTTTGTGGTAGTTGTTCTGGGAATTCCATCCCGTTCATTAAACACTGATGTGTTAATGTTAGGCATTTGCCTTACTGTGTTTAGACGGGGTATCCCTTCCAGTCATCATGCTTTACTTTAATATCTTCGAGACATCTCCAATGTCTTTATCCGGTTGTTAGTGCTTCTCGCACTTTTAACTCTTAATGGTCCTCCTGGAGTGAGTTTCTGACTCCTTAGCTTGTAGCTTATCTGAGTTTCTTTTACTCGTTTGGGTATCCAACTATTCTGTTTTGAATTACTTATGGTCCGTAGAACGGAGTTGACTACTTCCCGTGTTTCGCACACTACATGTATACATACGTGGGGTACCTTCTTGGCACG
Organism: Limonium bicolor; assembly: GCA_023374045.1. Classification (NCBI taxonomy): domain Eukaryota; kingdom Viridiplantae; phylum Streptophyta; class Magnoliopsida; order Caryophyllales; family Plumbaginaceae; genus Limonium; species Limonium bicolor. The sequence continues at coordinate 79,325,617 of CM041777.1, read as the reverse complement.
TTACCACTTACCTACTATATGTCAGGCCCGTAAGCTCCTTCGGAGTGTGGTCGTCCCACATCCCGTATTTGGGTACACTCGTAGTGCTCGTCACACGCCTAGGTGAAGTATTCTATTGTCAACTCCTCTTGTATCATTCTATGATACTCACCATAATTCCGTCGGTTTGGGTTTAAAATCCGAGGTTTAAAAGAAGGGTTTGTGGTTTTGAAAGAAAAATTTGGGTTTTGAAATAACAGTTCGGTGTTAAAAGGAATTCTTCATGGTGTTGCCATGATTGAGGTCTTGACCAAGTTCAGCTTCTCGCTAACCGATATACTCTTAATACAATGGTCGGGCCGTTAGGCCTTTCCAAGGTTTCATTGTTTCAATTTCTTAGGATTAGTGATCTTGTATTTAATTCAATCCTCATGGTGGTACTTTAGTAGGTACTTGTTGGTCATTAGAAGTCTTCCAACTGTCTTGTAGTCGCTGCACTTGCCCTGGGCAAGTGCGCGGGTAGGTTGTTTTTCGGTTAACGTATACCGGTTACGGTATCGTTTCCATCCATATTTGGTGGTCTTATTAGATCTTCCTTTGATCTTTTGATCTTGGTGATCAATCTCCTGAGTCGTTTCTCAGTGTACTTGACATGGTTGTCGTCAATCCGGGTGTCTCACACCTTCACTATGGTTAACGAGACTTGACTTATCCTTAGGAACCACATTGTAGTCCTATAGGTGTATGGTTTGGTATTAATCCAACCTCGACTCGGTTTGTATATCGTTAAAGGTATTATCAAACATTACAGTCCGTAGACTCTCTTGTCTCGGGCTTGTTACTCCATCTTCCTCGCTTCGTTTGCGCGGTTGTGCTCCTTTCCTTGCTGGCTACTCATGGTTCTCGCGACTGCAAGGCACGTCGCCCCATGGTGCCATAAATTCTATTATCCTTATTTAGGATCTTCAATCCTCCGCTATTAAGTGCGGTCATTGGCATTTAACGGGGACCGTCTTCGGGACTTCCAGTTCTTGGACTCTACCGTATCTTTTTCTAACAAGGTTTGTCTTTGCAACTGCCAGATCGGGTTTTACCCGAGTGTGAGAGGTCTTTCCAACTCTTTGGCGTTCCTGTCCCAACTTTACAACGGGGGACGTGGAGGGCGGGTATGGTTATTGTAGGTTTCCGGTTCACCCAGAAGTTCCTTACTAGCGTATCTCACACGCTAACACTCAACCCTTAGCCCTAAGTCTCTAATTCCTAACTCGGTATTTTCCTAAACTCGGTATTTCATCCATCAGAGCGAACTGATACCACTTTTTGTAACACCCCTACCGCTAATACCGTCATTACTGTACAAATACTTACCTTCGCAGCGGATAATACATACACAACGGCGGGTGTACAATGCCGCTAGCCACCCACGTGACTAACAAGGCCAGCTACACTACTACATACTATCGGTCTGATGAATTGACATACCGAGTGCTCTACACAATACATTACTTTCCCTTGCATACTCAACCATAATTCAATTACAACTCCTATACAATACTATACCGAGTCTACTACAATCCTTAAATTACCGATACAGTTTGGACTTCCAAATTCACAATACATTACAAATACAATCCCTATTATACAACTACCCATGCTTACATAGCAGTCCCCGTCGTACTCTCTCGAGCGGTGGTCAGCTTCGAATACCTGCACACTAAAAACGTTCCCCCTAGGGGGTCAGCTTACGCTGCATATGAAATTCGCATATACCGCGTGCTAACCGCGGTACGCCGACTACTTTGGGTCGGATATACATGGAGTTCATTTTACATGCATACATACATACTCTTGCTACAACAATACAATCAACCATACTTACATACATACATAAGGTTCTTTACCTACCAAGGAAGAAAATTTGTTAGTCAACCGTTCGTTTAGTTATTCGTTCATCCGGTTTCATCGGATGCTCTTTTCTCCTTACTCGGGTTCATAAGCTTACACCAGGCTTAATCTTACGTATTCGTTGTTTTACTCACACTACGCTCACTACCTTACACATTATTTACTCATGCTCTTCTCAG
>CM041777.1:79283652-79323054 GCA_023374045.1 Limonium bicolor | reverse complement strand
GGGAGTTGCTAAATCCAGGGATATAGAAGAGCTTATTGACTAAGTTGGGGGCTTCCTTGTAATTGTGCCTTGCACTCTCTGCACTATAAAGGGATGGCCAGATAGCAGTTGGGGCATCCATGAATTGAATAAAAAACATTTAGGCCTTTACAGAGTGAAAGAATAAAGCATAAAAGTAAGATTTAAGGAAATGGGAAGGTGTCTGCAAGAGCTTTCCAAGATAAAACCGACTCACAACAATGACAGATAACAGCTATGTGATCAGTGTTCCTCCTCACGAAAAGAGATAGCAGACAGCTGAATCCACAAAGGGCCTAAGTACCACCATGTGGAAGCTTTTGGGCAGAAATACAGCAATGTAATTCTTCAATATGGATGATTACTATCAAAAGAAAGCAAAACAAAATCATGACAGCACAACACCTAAAAACGAGGCTAATTTCAAAATCCTATCCTAGTTCCTATTTATAAAGGAGGATAACCTTTGTTAGATTATACTGTACTTCAGGAAATGACCAGCAACAAATTTGAAGTCGTAGACTTAATGCGGACATATGAGGATACTGAGGCAAAAGGCACTAGCTATTACCAAATGATCATTATATCATGGACCAAAATCTAATAGCAATCACTACATAAGACATATCTTATGTTCAAAGGTCGTACGTTTCATAGGCAGACAACTTGTATGTTGAGGCATGAGATCGCACCTACCTAAGAATTGAATTTCAATCACTGCAGACCATGCGAGCCAAATTCACAAGTGACACAGGTTTGGGCTACATATTGTTAAATGAGCTAAATATGTAATGGGACTTATGCGGCCCTAAGATGCCTAGAAATAAGTAGGGGAGAGATATAGTTAACAATGGTAATTCAGTTCAGTGCTCTCAGCTTTCCTCAATTCTAGTTTTGTTTAGTAGTAATCACGGTTCATAGAGCTATCATACGATCTGTTTATATCTAATGTAGAGCTTCTTTAAGCCTTTATTCTCATCTTCTAGCTCTATTTTCCTTCTGCCTAGCCCTAGATCTGGTTTACATCAGATATTGGCAAGGGGTAAGTGAATATTCAGTATGAGGCTTGAACACCAAGGAGCAACATTGATCGACTGATCACTAAGACCATGAGCTAAATAAGAGCATGTAGCATATAGAACCAACATTTCAGAGATTCAATATCCTTAGAACTTGGATTTAATGGTGAATCCTAACAGTATATATGTCAGTGGATTCTGATAAGTTGGGACCCATGGAGAAGAGAAAGAAGGATCATGGGGGAAAGGGTTCAAAATAGTAAGATTATCCACGATAATATAGACTGGCTGGCTAAAATAAGTTGTAGATGTATGCTATGAAGACTTTCTAGAGTAAGAACTCCCTAATTGTAGCATCTGAAGATTCAACAAAAATTCTTGATTTCTTGTCTCAACTCCCTTCTCGAATTCATTTCAAATCTTACTCTTGTGTGGAAAAATTATGACTGATTGCAGAGTCGGAAAGGACGAAACTAATCAGACAGGCAACCGCTTGCAAAACAAATAACTCCACAGCAGACAGAAAAGATCAATATAGCTACTTATGCAACAGTTAATTTCAGTAGAAACAGACACCGATAACCAAAATATATGAAATACTTGACATTGCCCCTCTCAACACATTGACAACAACATAGAGAGGGAAGAAGATATGAATGCTAGGAGTCTATCTAATAACATAGTATATATGTTGAAAGATATAATGGGAAGAATTCTAAGTCAAGGAGCCGAACAGTTTGGTTAAACATGTCACTTATACATCCCAGCTGTCCAAGAATTTTAGATGACAGCTAAGCTGAACAACACACAAGAAAATCAGACGAAATATCATTCAAGCCTTGTACCACAATCCACAGTGGTACACTTATAGTCCAAGCATCTAGGAAAGAGCAATAGGTATTCAACCAGTTAAAGACAAACGAAGCCCATATCATAGGTGACTTATGTGGTTTTTTAGCACGGACATTATTGTGTTCTAACATATAAATGACAACAGCGAAAAAGAGGCCATAGGTACAACAGATGGAAATTAAACATAGAAATGCAAACAGATGAAACATGAATTTTGCACTTTGCTATGTTAATTATTTGCTGAAATATCTCTAAAAGCTCCATTTGCTAAAATGAAAAAAAGAAAATACACGCTTTAGAAACATACCAATGGTAAAGTGAGATTCGCATGATGCAGAAGTTCTGTGATTCCCTCTGGAAGTTGTGCCATCTGAGAAGGTGGCAGGATATAAGGATCTTGCAGATATTTGCCACATATGATATGAACAAATGAACCAATTCATGCAAGTGATGGGAAGAACTGATCCAATGAAATATATTCTTTTCTACAAGAAGGATACCCAAAGTCACCAGGCAACTAATTAACCCATTTTTTCACTGATAAAAATGCATCCAGGTCAACCTTAAACTTACCTCATTACGGCCACCAGTACATTGATAGCCAACTATGCGATTGAGGCATTCTTCAAATTCCTCATCCGGAGCCTGCAAAATGATTGGGAAAAACATCAATATACGATACTTCATGCTAATGTAATACTCACTGCTAGCAAAAGGCAAGAATTAAGAACTAGAGCCTCCAGAGATAAGCATATTTTCCTAAGTTCATTATCACCCATAGAATATAGGCATACTCATGTTTGGTAATGTTAAATAAGAACTTAATTAGCAGGTGAATCCATTAATAAAAGAAACCGAGCATTAATATAGTAACCAGTACTACCAGGCGGACACCAAATGCTTTTGCAACACCTGATAATGTAACATCAGACTGAAGTGGCCCAACTCCTCCATGGATAAATACCTGCATCAAGTAAAAGAATGAGAAAGAAATATTGCCAATTGCAACCAATATGAAAAGCAGTCCGGAAAATATTTGACTGTGCCAATAGTTTACCATGTCATTCCCTGACTTTAGTTTCTCAATCATCTCAGCTACTGAATCAATCTGCACAAATGTTAAACATACACTTGGAGAGTTAATATCTCGATCAGAACCAGTAATAAATAGTATGTCTCATTCATTGTAGGGCATAATTATACAATGTTAAACTTTGGTACAATCCCACATTGATAATGACAAGCAAAGTAAATCATCGTTAAAGTTCGACATCTAACCCAGCAATCTTAACACATAGAAGCAGAGGAAATTCATCTTATGAGACAGGAAAAGCATGAGCATGCACTTTCAATCTAGTAACTCCTGTTTGAGGTCTCCTCTACTTCATGGAGTGTCCCCAATCGTTCCTACTAGACTAGATCATTAGGAGGTTATAGATTGTTGTTCAAACATTTCAAAATAAACTCTATGCATGTGGGAGAGGGGGAATAGTAATAGTAGTCACAATGATGGCTCGATCAACTTACATCATTTTGTACAACATTAAGCTGTGATACTGTCCAGCCTATATGATGGAGCTTCTTACATAAAGACGATCCTAAAAGGTCTTCAACAGCTCCAGATCTGAGCTATGGGACAAACAAGACAACATTGAGAAATTTGCTTAGCATATTGATGTTGAGAAAAGGATAAGAGAGTAGAGAATACTGTCAAAAGACCAGCCAATATTACTGCTGAAACTGAGCAGTAGATCAAACAGAAAAATGTAAACAAAAATTACAGTGCTAGGAATTGAGCGTAAACAACGTACTCACAGAATTTCATCTCCAACACCTATAACAGATGCGGTAGGTATAGGTTTAACCTCTGTTTCCACATTGATTATTCCATTTTCAGAAGGTTTACTGAATACTTGAGGAGCAGGTTTCTTGGCTCTCCCAGCTCTTTCCAACCTTCCATCAGAGAGTTGATAAGCTGGCCTATATTCTTGTTTACTTATAGTGGAATCACCAGTGCACAAACGTGCATTTGGCACTGTATCATAAATGCTGCCGATGGAAGTGTACCTATGAAGGTCAAAGAGAAAACTAAGGTATTACCCCTGTGACTTGGAATTTATGGCCAACAAATTGTTAATTGTTTCTGGTAACAACTTGTATACATATATGCTGACATTCCTTCCTTCTAATTCTACCTCCCATATAATAAAACAATTATCTCTAACTGCAATCTTAAAGAGGAAGCTACCCTTGATCATAAAGGCCACAATAAGGAACTTTGCATTTTAAAAGGAAGGCCCATACATCTCTGCAAAAAAAAAAACATCAAAGTTGGAAAAATGGTCAATTTTGTCTTAATACAAAATATTCACAAGCAACTCTGGAAGTATCAATATTATGTAAAAAAAGCCAAAAGACACGGAGATAGTTGAGAATACAAAACTACTAGGGGTTTACTTTATAAAATGAAAACGGAATATAAAAAAACACCTGTACGACCAATCTAAGATGGGATTCACTCTCATGAAAGGAGGCCATCCAGGTGAACTAGGGGAGAACTGTTCCTGACCCACCTGCAACACGAAACAGTTGAGCATAAAATTTCTCATCATGGAAGATGAGTGATGAGACTTCATTCAATACAAATCAACAAAAGCAAGAGGTTTAAGCTAAGTGTATAAAGTAAACAAATAAAACTATTAAGGATCTGAAGATGATGCAGAAATATTTCATACAGCAGTGGGATCACCAATTCGAACACCAAGAAAAATGGCTCTGATAGGATTATCCTTCAACATAGCTTCCAGACCGGACTTAAAATCTTGTCGAATGATATCAAGATGTAAACCATAGCTGCTCAACAAACAAATCATACCCGTGAGACCACTTATCTATCTTAGCTTGATGATTGTTTTAAGAAACAATCTTTATATATTTGTCACAGCAAAATTACAGAGAGCAAAATGAAGTATCATTGTGCTTACGCAGCAGCTGTATCATGAGTGAATGAATTGATTTCAGGAAATGCACTGGGGCTCTCAAAATATATAGTTCTTATAGGAAACTGAAGCCCACGAGCAGCAGGGTCACCATCGCAACAATAGTTTCCTTCCTTCTTGTACAAAAAATAGGCAGCTCTGAGAAGGTGGAGAAGTACCTGCAGCACTAAAATGTCAGGTTGACGAGAAATAAAAATGTCAGTTACACAAGTCTAACTCACAAAAACTTACAGTGGAGTCCTTTCCTCCATTAAAGCTAAATGCCACCTCCTCAATGCTGTCAAAACAGACGCAATTTTGTATAGATACGGATAAGATGAAAGAGTTTGATAGGACATGAGAAAGTAAACGAGTTTGAAGTGAGAAATTGACCTATACATCTATCGTGTTGTAGGATTGTGGTTCTAGAGCTCGTGACAATCTCAAATTCAGATAGTTTTTGTAAATTCTAGTCATAAACAGTGACATTAGAGCAGCTCAAAATTTTACACAACTACAGCGCAATGGTTGAAGTAAACGTGAAACTGGAGCGCAAGACACGTGGGAGGATGAAAGAACGACTTAGCTGAACGTTACTGGAGCTCGCAAAGTCATTTCAGAACTACGAACGAGATATTTAAGGACTCGCAGTACTTGGTACAGCACCCTAAATCAACAATTCTTTAGTAAAAAAAAAAGATCAGAACTTACGCGTAGAGAGCAAGAGCTCTTTGGATTACATAGATGGCATCATTGTACTTGGTTTTCAACCTCGGCTCATCGCATCCTTTAATTGCTTGATCGATCTCCATTTAACTGCGAAATTAGATGGATTGCGATGCGAAGAGTAGAGGTCAAAAGGCCCTGAAAATATTAAAGAATAAGCTATTGAAATTCAAAGTACGAACTCGCAAAGGGAATCGATATACTATGTGGCAGAATAACCAGAAGTTGAAATTGAGTAGCGGAAAAAGAGAGATGAGAGAGAGCTGAAAAATGAGGGCAAGATCACACAACTCGGAGAGAGGCAACCGGTGAAGAGGATGAGCAGAAGGAAACTGACGAATGAAAAGAAGCGCGTTCAGATGCCACTGGTTGTTTATCCCCTCAATGCACCAGATGTTCGTCTTTTTCTCTGCTTTCAGTTGGCATCGTCTGTCCGCCTCTTTTCTGTTTCGTGGAAGGTTGGAATTGGAATGCTCTCGGGACTACATCACATTTCCCTTATTTGTCCACTGAGCCTTTCAAATGTTCTGATTTTTCTTTATTTTTTAACCGAAGCGTTTTTTAGACTAAGGTGTATCTCGGTTGATGCAGGGCTAGACAAATTCGGCAGGTTTGGCATTGCGGCAGTTGCAGCTCATCATGACTCAGTCATTGCTGCCGCTGTTTGGGGTGGTTTCACTCGTCATGACCCTTCCCATATGGAGGCTGCAGCGATTCTTTTAGGTCTTTACCCTTGCTCACGTTTTGACTATCGGAGTGTGCGGGTTTTGTCAGATTGTAAGCCTGTGGTTGCATATCTTTCAGCGTTTGGTCCCACCAGTATTTCCGCCAGCACAACTTTTTTGCTCAATGATGCCTTGGCACATTTGAGTCCGCTAGTGGATTTTCAATGCTTTCATGTTAATCGCTTAGACAATTTCACTGCTCACAACCTAGCTTTCTTAGCTAGTAAACATCAACTCCCTGCGAGTTGTTGGAAGTCTTCTGACTTCCCTCCCGATGTACTAACTATTTGTTCTTAATATAATTTCTCGTTGTTTTAAAAAAAATGTATTTTTTTCGAAAGTTAATCCAAATAGTATTTTATCAATAGCTAGCTTGAACTTTAGAGCATCCCAAGCAGTCAAAAGCTAAGGAAGTTTTGGTTTTTTCTTAGCTAGTAAACATCAACTCCCTGCGAGTTGTTGGAAGTCTTCTGACTTCCCTCCCGATGTACTAACTATTTGTTCTTAATATAATTTCTCGTTGTTTTCAAAAAAAAATGTATTTTTTTCGAAAGTTAATCCAAATAGTATTTTATCAATAGCTAGCTTGAACTTTAGAGCATCCCAAGCAGTCAAAAGCTAAGGAAGTTTTGGTTTTTTATGTTCTCTGGGAGTCTAATATAATGGCACATTTGCTAGTAAATCAGGGTAGGATTAGCCCTCAATGTAATATTTGGTATTATGCTATCTCACATAGCATTCTAAGGTGTCGTTCGTTCAGGGCGAAAAAAAGCAGGCGCGGCATCCTAGAGAAACTGGTACAGGTGTAGGATAAATATAGGTCTTTTTTGCAGTGGAACCCACCAATTAAACCATCATGAGCTTGTGATTGGTTAACTGCAGGTGAATTATTTGTAACGCAACAATAGTTGTGTTTGCTGCTTTTTTTTCGCTGACATCGAACGCTCTCTAACTTTCTGCACTTAATGAAGTTCTCGTATTTTCAAAAATAGCTAGCTTGAACTTTAGAGCATCCCAAGCAGTCAAAAGATAAGGATTCCTTATAAATTATAGTATATTTTATGTGTTTCCCTCTTAGTCTCTCTCCTTTTATGATAAGACACCCACTTTTTGGGATTCTCAACTAAGAACTCCTCCCTATACCCCTCTCTTCCATGTAAACATTTATCTTTTTCTTTAAATTAATGTGCAGACGTGTAGTTTATGGTTTAAATTAATTTTTGTAAGTTTTATTTGTTTAATTAAGTATAAAATTCTTAATTAAATATGACAATTAATCAAAATAAGTGTATAAGTTGGTTAAAAAATATGTGAACATGTAGTTAATAGTTTAAATTAATTTTTGTAAGTTTTAGTTGTATAATTATGTATTAAATTCATAATTAATTATGACCATTAATTTATAACTTGTTTTTCATCAAGATAGGTGTATAAGTTGGCTAAAAAAATATGTACACATATGTTAAAATCAATTTTTGAAGTTTTAGTTTTTTAATTAAGTATAAAATTCATAATTAAATATGACCATTAATTTATAATTTTTTATCAAGATAGGTGTACAGGCTGGCTAAAAAAATGTGTGGACATGTAGTTAATGATTCAAATTAATTTTTGTAAGTTTAGCTGTTTAATCATGTATTAAATTCGTGATTAATTTGACCATTAATTTATAACTTGTTTTTCCTCAAGATAGATGTATAAGTTGCCTAAAAAATATGTGTAGGTAAAAATCAATTTTTGAAGTTTTAGTTGTTTAATTAAGTATCACTAGTGGAACGCGAGCCTTTAATTACGATCCAAAACCGTGTATAATTACGGTTCTGGACCGTAATCTACACGGGCGTCAATAAAGATGGCAACGTCTTTAATTACGGTTTAAAACCGTAATTAAAGGCCCTTTTCCGTCCCGCGTGTCATTGACTTTAGATTACGGTTTTACCAATAACCGTAATGTAAAGTGTACACTTTAGATGACGGTTTTGACAATAACCGTAATGTAAAGTCTTTTGGCGCGCGCGCCCAAAGGACTTTAGATTACGGTTATTGTTAAAACCGTCATCTAAAGCGTAATTTTTTTTATTATTTTTTTTACAAATCTACACAATTGCAACAGAGCAGAATTGTAACAGATAAGCAACAGAGGGCATCAGAAACTGCACAATTGAACCACCTGAATCAAATACCAACAACACAAATTCATTCTCTGCGCACAATTGCAACAGAGATAACATCTAATAACACCAGATCGAAAATCTGTAACAATTCTGTTCAACAAATATTCATACAACAGCAAATCTGTTCAGCGCAAATTCATTACAAAAAATATTCAATACAACAGCTAGAATCTGTTACAGCAGCAGCTAGCAATTCATTACAAAAAATAATACATGAATCTGTTACAGCAGCAGCAACTAGCAGAATCAGAGGGCTACAAAGGTAGCAGTGTAACCTATACATGGTAGATACAGCTAGGATGACTCCCAGCAAGAAATAGCATAAAACAGAAGCGTAAAACAGTACAAAAACGGTGCAGAAAACTGTGAAAAACAAAATCCATCATAGCAGCATCAGAGCTAGCTAGTCTACCACTCCTCCATTCTCATAAACATGGCTGCCTCTCTCTCTGACATGCAACAAGTCGGCAGGACTAAGTCGAATTGGCAAATGCTCTTTAATCTGCAACAAGAAAAGGAATGGAACACATAATGAGATTAAGATAAAGACACAAAAAATCTGCCGAAAGAATTAAATACAAGACAGCGTTCGTATTACCTTGTCTATCATTCTTAAAACTTGGGAAGTACCCGCAGAACTCGTACATATACCGCATCACGTAGTACCCGCAACTCTTAGAATCCTTTTGGGTAGGGCACTAAATCACCAAAATTCACAAATGTAAAACAATTGTACAAAGATAATAGCAGCACGAATGAAATACATGAATTACCAAACCTTGATGTAATCGACGGTCAAATCACCAAACTCTCCCTGAGGGGTTTTTTTGTAACAACTGTTACATATATTAACAAAAGCGTTTAGCAAAATGAACAAGTACATTAATTTTGGTTCAAAAAACTTACAAACAATTAAATAGTAATAAAAACTTACTCTTTGATTAAGTCTTCAGTGTTGAATTCTGTCCACTGCCCTAGTGGATCTAGAACGAGCAGAGTAGCGGTGGCAGCGCAGAATATAAACAAAGCCCAGTGGTGGCTACAATGTCAAATACAAAATGAAATGAGAAATGAAGGTAAAAAGTTAGCTAATTAGTATGTAATTTTATATTAGAACTCACGTTTGGTGATACGGCATTAGAATGAATAATTTATTCTGTTGATCAACAACATTGAAGCAATGAATCATGTATTACAAAACCTCCCCGGGTCCCTAGTGACTGAGTCGTACGATAAACGCTCCGGGCACACCGCAGTAATGGAGGTCATGTCCTTCTCAGCACATCTCTCAAGCAGACCTATTATATCACATGTACTATAAAAAGTTAGCCAATGCAACTTCATAGATACTTATTCTATATGTTTTTACAGTATGAGGAAAGAACACTTACTTTAGATAAGCTTGAATAATGTTAATGTTCAGATAATCTCCACACATCATCTCTCTGATGTCCTCAAAGTTGATTGCCGTCATATCTATCTTCTTCGTAGTGAAACATCGACTTTGGAAGCGTCATCATGAAGTTGTTAGTTTGAGATGACTTCAATGATCTTGTCGTAGAGATTCATCTGCGGCCCCCAAAACATTAACAAGTTTTTGTGGCAGTGCGAGCTTATTTTTAGGCGCCTCAGAAGTCCTGGTGCGACCCCGGACGGGCGCTGGATTCTTACCTTTCGCACCCCGACTCACTGGATTCTTACCCTTCACACACAAACAGTAAAGCATAAATGTAAAGATAATTACTAATTGATTATTATAGTAACATTAAACATTTATCTAGAACATACCCTTGTACTTCTGACAGGATTCGCCGGCGCGCTGATCTCTTCTTCTCTGGGCCGGGATACGCGGCGAGGAAGCTCAGGGATCTCAGGATTCGCCGGCGCGCTGGTCTCTTCTAGTCTGGGCCGGGTTACGCGGCGAGGAAGCTCAGGGATCTATAATAGATTAGATTAGACACTTAATGCTAAATAATGCATTTTATTAGATACTAAATGGTTGTCAAACAGTCTTACCTCATCGGTGACAACAATATAACATGCTGGCCAGGGCAATATGTCTCCCTTCGCTTCGATCAGCGTGCATTTGTTGTCAAACGCCATCGGAAGGTATGCATGCTCAAATCCATCAACTATCAGGTCCAAGGTCACACGCGCGTAGAATGGGGGTAGACGTACGAAACTGATGAGCGTGAGTGGACCTGATGGCAACACCGTCCCGTAGGCCGCATCTACAGGGTGCCCTCTAATGGTATTTGGAGACGATTTTTTTTGCTCCTTTAATAAACAGAGATAATACGTGAAATAAATAAGTGAGTCCAATCTAATACTATTTAAATACTTTATTTTAGGAGAAAAATAGTTAAACAAAGTTAACCTGGATGTTGGCAAACGGGTACGGGTCAGCGGCCGGAGCACAACTAGACGAGGAAGACAGTCGAGGAGGATCTAGCTGCTGCTGCTGAGTAGTCGCATGTGCAATCGATTCAACGCTTCCTGCAGCCTCTCCTCGATAGCCCGGCGCTCAGCAGCCTGTTTCTCGTCATTAGCTTGGCGCTCAGCAGCGAACTTACGCTCTACCATCGCCTCGACTTCAGCAGCACTCATCTGACCCTTCCTAGCAGATGGCGGGAATACGTTCTTCTGACGTACTTCTCCCCCAAATCCTCTAACACGCCCCGGGTGATCCTTCTTCCCAAGCATTTGATTGAGCGCGTCGTCTTGAGAAGGAGGAGCGTGTAAGTCTACTTCTCCTCTCTGTGCCGCTCGTACTGTCCAATTTCAAAGAAGTTAACACTAAATTTAAGATCAACAAACACTTGAGTATATAAGTAAATTATTTAACAGCTACTTTCAAATACTTACAATTTGGTTAGCCAGTTGTTCCATCGCAGCATTAGGAAATATCCTCTGACCTTCGCTGGTCGTTTTCTGGCGTCCCAGTATGTACATCTGCACCCTCCTCGCCTCAGAGACATCCTCGATCGGGCATTCACTTCCATCCTCGTTCCTCCGTGTCAGCAAACCAGCTTCTTTCCATCCCTCGAGGCTGCCCACATATCCCCTTCGTCCCATGGTGTGGGGGTAGAGATTAGCTTCACGGTTTTGCCGTGCTTGTTCTTGTACTTGCTGTTAAGAAAGTACAACAGGAAATTAATTAGAAAATCAGGGATAAAGCATTATGAGCATTAATTAAGAAAAGAGTACACACAAACATACCCTGAACTCGGGGGTGGCGTGCCGCTCAACGAACTCCTTCCACTCCTCTTCAGTGATCATGCCATTGTACACAACATACGGCGGAGGCTCACGTGGGGGCACCCTGTTGATCCAATGCTCAACCAAGTAGTGGCGGAATGATTTAGCTTTGCCGGCACCAAAGAAAGAACGGTCTTCTTCACTTCTTCTGGGATCTTGTACGTTCTTGCACCTTCTTCCAGATGGTCTCCTTACTTCTTCCGGGACTTGTTTCCATGTGTGGTTGATGCAGCAATGTGATCTGGCCAGAGTCCCTAGCATACTAGCGAACTCTGACCTGCTGCCCCCACCATACCTCCCATACTGTCCCACAGAAGACTAATCTGATCCGGTTTCTGCAGTTTCAACCCACGGGTCGGACCTCTACCTCTGGGTCTCTGAGTAGCACTCGTAGAAGGTGCACTCATGGAAGGGCCAACAGCAGCAGCGGCAGATGTATGGGCAACAGCAGCAGCGGCAGATGTAGATGGACAGCAGCAGCGGTACCATTTGCTGCTCATTTTCCTCCTCACGACAAAATAAATCGAACTCTTCATCAGCCATGTCCGATCAGCCATGCCTGCAAGGATTGAAATACAATTTGAATTAAATTAAGCATTTCATAATGGTCATAACAAGCAATAAATAAAAGAGTGTTAATTTCATATAAATTTTTATAGTAATAACTTACATACACCATTATCTCTCAACCCACATTCCCTCGTTATGGTCTGATCGTATATACTCACGATGACCTGTGACCTCAGCCTCTTCCAATGAAATAGGAACAGTTGGAGGTTCATCTTCTGCATCATACTCATCCTCATCAACCACACCATCCACACCAACTATTCCTCTTCTCCCTTTAAGCACAACAGACCATCTAGGATTACAGGGATCAGTTACATAAAATATCTGCTTAACCTTCGTCCCAACAACGAATGGCTCAACCGTGGGAGTAGCTCTAGACAGATCAACCAGTTTCATACCATGCTCCTCCTCACGGTAGCCATGATTGTTGTTAACCCAGTTACAGCGGAAAACACACATTTCGTAGCTGTTGTAGTCCAATACCCAGATGTCTTGTATAACACCGAAATATGATTGTTGTACTGAGACAGGACTATGACCCACGACACCGATGTCATATAAGTTTTGATAAGCTTCAAGCTCTACACCACTGTTTTGATTCGTTGACTTCTGATCCTGACGTTCTGTGAAAAAGGTGAATCCGTTGACATCGTACCCCTCATAAGAAATTACATCCAGATTTGGTCCAAATGCAACTACTTTAATCAGTTCAGGCACATTCGTGGACTGATCGGACAACACTCTCTCTTTGAACCATCGGACAAATGTCCTATTCTGCTCATTTTGTAGTCTAACGTCACTCATGTTTGGATATTGTGCTCTTAAAACACACAAGTGTTCATCAAAGTATGGTTCAACATCTTCAAGATGACTTAGCACAACTAAATGAGCTTTGTTAAGAGTGTCTATGTCAATTCTTTTCAGTTTCCTTCCAACCGTGCCAACACCCTTCAATCTGCCCTCGTGTCTAGAACGTGGAAGTCCAATGGTATCGACACCTTCTAGGTAATTGGTGCAGAAGTCTACAACTTCCTCTGTGATAGTGCCCTCTATAATACTACCCTCTGGGTGACGACGGTTCTTCATTTTCTTCTTCAGGACACCCATGTACCTTTCGAACGGATACATGTAGCGAAGGTACAAAGGACCACACATCAGAATCTCTCTTACAAGATGCACGAGGAGATGTATCATTATGTCGAAGAACGATGGAGGAAAATACATCTCCAGCTGGCACATTGTCACAATAAGATCCTTTTGTAATTTAGACAGAGTGTCCACATCAAGAACCTTAGACGAAATGGATTTGAGGAAGACACTGACGTTTGTGATTGTGTGTCTGACAGCATCCGGCAAGATCCCACGTAGTGCAATTGGCAAAAATTCTTGAAGTAGGACATGATAATCGTGAGATTTCATTCCTACTAATTTGAAATCTGTCATGGACACTAGGTTTCTTATGTTTGAGGAGTAACCTGATGGCACCTTGATGTTGTAAAGGGTACTGCATAGACTATGTTTCTCTTCTTTAGACAGAGTGTGACAGGCAGGAGGCAAGAATGTGCGTTTTCCACGTTCTTGCGGGCCAAGCTCTGTGCGTATGCCCAACTCAATTAAATCTTTTCTTCCTTTCAAATGATCCTTTGTCTTTCCTTTTATGTTCAAAAGGGTGCTAGTGATACTTTCACCCACGTTCTTCTCGACATGCATCCCATCGATACAATGTCTAACCTCCAGATGCTGCCAGTACTGTAGTTCCCAAAATATTGATTTCTTTTTCCAGACACTTTTTTCACCACTTTTGGTTGGCGGCCCGAAGTTGTTCACAATATTATCCAACTTTTTGTAAATCTCTGTACCTGTCAAAGGCTGGCGCGCCATGCTGTGATCAGTTTTCCCATCGAACTCTTTCGCCATCTTTCGATACTTATGTCCTTTTGGAAGCATTTTTCGGTGGCCCATATACACGGTTTTCCCACTATGTTTCAAGCGAATGCTACAAGTGTTTTCACCACAAATCGGACACGCCAACGCCCCCTTGATTGAATAGCCTGAAAGATTACCATAGGCGGGGAAATCATTGATTGTGCAGTACAACATAGCACGCAAATTGAAGTCCTCTTTACTGAATGAGTCGTAAACCGTAGCCCCTTCATTCCACAAGAGTTGTAGATCCTCTATCAAAGGTTGTAGGAATACGTCAATTTTGTTGCCC
Source organism: Limonium bicolor (assembly GCA_023374045.1). NCBI lineage: Eukaryota > Viridiplantae > Streptophyta > Magnoliopsida > Caryophyllales > Plumbaginaceae > Limonium > Limonium bicolor. The sequence goes on along the minus strand of CM041777.1, from coordinate 79,308,519 downwards.
GGTTGCTTTGGACCAGATATTAACAAAGACAACAAGATGTGTCTTGGTTTCATGCATAACCACGGCGGTAGATTGTAAATAACCAAAAGCACAGGCCAGGTACTGTGTATGCTACTCAAAGTACCGTAAGGGTTCATCCCATCCGTGCACAAGCCTAGCCTTAGGTTTCTCGGTTCGTTACCAAACTCAGGAAATTTTACGTCTATGTTTCTCCACTGTGGTGCATCAGCGGGATGTCTCAATCTGCCATCCTTTTTCCTGTGAACTGAATGCCACCGAAGATTCTCTGCGTCTTTCTCAATGGAGAACAAACGTCTGAACCTTGGAATGATGGGCAGGTACCACAGTACCTTAGCTGGTGAACCTTTCTTACTACCGCTGATGTGAGTTTGTTGTTTCTTATACCGTGACGCTCCACATGCTGAACAGCTTTCAGCAAATTCATCCGATTTCCAAAACAGCATGCAACCATTTGGACAAGCATGAATTTTCTGGTACCCCATACCCATTGGGCACATCATTTTTTGGCTGAGTACGTAGTCGTTGGTAAAACGTTGTCCACCGGAAGAACGTATTTCAATAGTTCCAGGAGGTCAGTGAAACTTACGTCGCTCCAGCCATGTTTCGCTTTCAAGTTGAATAGCTTGAGGACGACACTCAACTTGCTTAACTTTGTAGGGTCACACCCGGGGTACAACGGTGTTTTGGATGAATCCAACAAATTTTCATGCTTGTCTGGCGTGTTAGAGTAATGTCGTTCCACATCTTCGAGCATAGTCTCAATGTCATCATCCCAGAAATCTGGCTCAACGTTCGCTGTAACGTCTTCTGGATCACCAGCAACTGTATCATCTCCAAGTTCTGTTTCTGTGTTTGCCTGACCATTATCCCCTTCGTCAGGCTTAATAACATCGAACGCACTCTGACCATGCCATCGGATTATGTCTTGGAAATCTTTTGTAAAACCGCGGCGGATCAGATGTTCCTTAATTGTTTCAACGCCGCGATATCTCAGATTGTTTTGGCAGTCGATACACGGACAAAATATGTATCCCTTGTCTGTAGGTTTCAGATTGTTCGCCAACACCGTGCATAACTTATCAACTCCTTCTAAAAACTTGTCGTCCAAATTTCCGCTGTAAATCCACGAACGTTCCATCTCCTTCTAGCTATTTATATGAAGGCAGCCATTTCATACCGTCACCCGTGGCAGAGTCTTTACACTTTTGTATCTTATCAACCTAAATCCATCCATGAGTATTAAATCCCACCGGTGAACGTGTTTTTAATATGTAATTTATTGAAAATTTCGGCAGCATCTCCCTACAGTTCTTCAAATGCACGATATTATGATATTAATCAATAATATATGCATTCGAAGAACAATAAAGAGATACTGCTGAAATAATCAATAAAGTACATATTAAAAGCACATTCACACCCTAGGTGTGAGATTTAACAATCATGGACAGTCCCGACAGGGACTGCCGAAGATATATCTTGGGCGGATAACTATGTTTGGTAGTTTGTCAAATATTATATGTATATATAAATCTTACCTCTGGTAGACGATTAGCCGATGCTAAGACGGTTGAGGTCGGAAGCCTAAATAAAGTCGTAGTCCTGATGCATAAATGAAAAACGACAACATTAGAATTCATCAAAAAATCAAGGTTAAATGCTAGCTAAACCGCGGAAAAAAATCGACAGCATCTCCCCTATATTTCTAACGTCTCCAAATCAGTTTTATCAAAGTCAAATTTGCACGCACCATCTAGAACTGTAACATACATAAACTTATCTTCTTCTACTATAAAAGTTTATTTATGACCTTCTCTGCAGTACTTCAGATTGAAGGACTGAAACTAGTCATTCTAGAACCATTAAAATACCGAAACTCATCTTATTCTTTCTGGTGGTTATAACAATAGCATTGTTGATTCCTGTCACAGATTGTGAATCAAACAGAGAGCATCTGGCATAGCAGATTGAGCAGTTGAAAATGAGCTATTTTCAGGAATCGGTAATATACTTGAACTTACTTTCTTTCCTGTGGCAGTTTTAAGTAGTAGCATTTTTAAAACTACACTATTATTATTAATTGTAATACTAAATGCTAAGAATAAATAAATACAGCAGTTTACAGTTTGCTTTGCAAAATTACCGTTACTAAGCACCGAAGTGGGCAAGTAGTGTAGAAATCAGCCCACGAACTAGGTTGCAATTAACTGTGAATCTGGGCACAAATATATGAACAAGGTTAGAACATTTGCCATTACACTCTCAGGATTCGATACAAACGAGGTTAGAACTTGCAATCGAAATGCATGTATATGAACAAAGTTAGAAAAAAGACAATCAATCGATCGCATACCCAATACGCGATAGAGACGTCGACGGTGAGACCAGTGGTAGATGGGTGGTGACCGGCGGCGATGGGTGATGAGTGTCCAAATGAGCATGTTTTAGGGGTGTATTTCATATGTTTAATCAACACTTTTCATGCTCATTTCTCCACTCTAGCTTGTTTTCCTCTAGTTTTGTGTTTTCATTGGTGTTTTCACACGTTTATTGTTTAAACAGGAGGAGTAACATAGCTAGGAGTAAAGTAGACGAAGAGAGGAACGCGTGGGCGCAAACGGATCCAAAATCGGAGTTAAAACGAAGAAGATACAGCGTTTTGAAGTTATACTGACTCCGACCGGACTTGCAAGTCCGGTCGCAAGTCCGGTCGGTCGTAAAATTTGCCCAGATTTGCGTTTTTGCAAGCTACTGGAATCGACCGACCTTGCAAGTCCGGTCGCAAGTCCGGTCGAACTTAAAAACGCGTCCGAAAATCACTACTGACTCCGACCGACCTTGCAAGTCCGGTCGCAAGTCCGGTCGGTCGTAAAATTTGCCCAGAAATCAGATTTTAAAAGGGGAAAAGAGAGGAGGAGAGGGGTATTCCACACAGAACAGAAAAACGACGGAAAAACAAGAGAAAAGAGGGAAGAAGAAGAAGAAAGGGAAGGAAGAAGAAGAAGAGAAGAAGGAGGAGAAGGCTCACCTCCATTGAAGCTCTTCCTCAATCTCCCATGGCTATTTCTTCTCCCTTCTCTCTCTTGTGCTTTAATGGTTGTGTAGTTTCCTTGTAGCTTGGGATGGGGATTTTGCCCCAAAATCCCTAAAACCTCCATTGTTGAATCTTGAACTTATTTTTATGCTTTATTTTAGTCTTTGAGCTTAATGAAGATGATTATTGAGTGTTTATGACATCTAAACTTGTTGCTCATGATTTGGGGATTTGTTAAGGGTTTTGCTCAATTTGTCTTCTATGTGTTAAATTGGTTGGTTTGGCCTACCGATTAGTTTAGCATTATTGTGGGATTCTATCAAAATGTTATTCTGAGATAGAAACCTAAACCGTTGGGACTAAATCAATGTTAGCCGATTTTCACTGATTTTGAGATGAGGTTCTCATTGCAACTTAGGGTAGATTTGTGCTTAATGCTTCTGATTGAATTGGGGATTTGAACGAACATTCAGTCCCCGTTAAATTGGTTAGGATTAATAGACCTGGATTTGGCTATTAATTTCCCCGTTGTTTAGCTATGAGTTCGAGGTTCGGCAATTGGTAGAAAGGGGATGACGGGTGCGAATATCCTATCCCGAGCTACACCTATCCTAGATAGTTAGTTTAGTGTTTATTGCTTTTCTTTATTTCTCCAATTACAACCCAAAAACCCAAAACCCATAATTTACATTTATGCACTTTTGTTATATCCTCTTGCACAGTTACTAAATTGATAATTAGTTAGATAGTTACGAAGTCCCTGTGGATACGACCTTGTTGTACTACAATGATTGGGTTCACTGCCCATAGTTAGCAAGATAGTTTAACCACTATTTTGCCCAACAATGGGATGACAAAGGTGGTGGGAGCGACGACGGCGATGGCCGTTAGCAAGGTGACGGGAGAGAGGAGGCGATTTCAGTGAGGAAGATAGCGCGAAAGAGAAGAAAAGTTACTGTGAGTACAGTGTGCAGAGTAGACGGCAAATGTTTAAAAGGACTTTAGATTACGGTTTACATGTAAACCGTAATCTAAAGTCACACTTTAAATGACGGTTCCTAAAGAACCGTAATCTAAAGTGTAACGAAATTAAAAAAATAGCGCGAAAATTATTTGGCATATGCTGGGTTTCGAACTCAAGATCGATGGTGTTGACTCATGTATGCCATGAGTCTTAGTCGATCAAACATAGGTAACACATTAATATAAAGTTTTTTTTAATCTAAAATATACTGGTAAAACGACGTCGTTAACTGTAATTTAGATTACGCGCGGAGTCGAAGAAATCAAATAATACGGGAAATATTTGGCGTCAGGTTGAAACGACGTCGTGGACCATCATTCGGAGGTAGGCGCGCCTTTTTTAGGACATACTTTAGCTGACGGTTATTGGTAAAACCGTAATCTAAAGTCCGTTGACCGTAAAGCGCGCATCAACACGGGACTTTAGATTACGGTTTCACTAATAACCGTCATCTAAAGTCCGTCCTAAAAAAGGCGCGCCTACTTCCGCTCGATTATTGATTACGGTTAATTCAATAAACGTCGTTAATTAATTCTGGCCTTCCTATTAATCACGGTGTCTGTTAAAACCGTGATTAAACCACCGTCATTAAAGGCTCGCGTTCCACCAGTGTATAAAATCCATAATTAATTATGACCATTAATTTTTAACTTGTTTTTCATCAAGATAGGGGTATAAGTTTGCTAAAAAATTATGCACATATTGTTGCGGGGAAAAATCAATGTTTGAAGTTTTAGTTGTCTAATTAAGTATAAAATTCATGATTAAATATGACCATTAATTTATAATTTGTATTTGTATCAATATAGGTGTACAAGTTGACTAAAGAAATGTGTGGACATGTAGTTAATAGTTTAAATTAATTTTTGTAAGTTTAGTTGTTTAATTATGTATTAAATTTGTAATTAATTATGACCATTAATTTATAACTTGTTTTTCATCAAAATAGGTGTATAAGTTGGCTAAAAAAATATGTACACATATTGTTGTAGGTAAAAATCAATTTTTAAAGTTTTAGTTGTTTAATTAAGTATAAAATTCTTAATTAAATATGACCATTAATTAATAATTTGTTTTTTTTATCAAGATAGATGTACAAGTTGGCTAAAAAATGTGTGGACATGTAGTTAATGGTTAAATTAATTTTTGTAAGTTTAGTTGTTTAATTATGTATTAAATTTGTAATTAATTATGACCATTAATTTATAACTTATTTTTCATCAAGATAGGTGTATAAGTTGGCTAAAAAAGTTTGTACACGTATTGTTGGAGGTACAAATCTTGAAGTTTTAGTTGTTTAATTAAGTATTAAATTTGTAATTAAATATGACCATTAATTTATAATTTGTTTTTTATCAAGATAGGTGTATAAGTTGGCTAAACAAATATGTACACATATTGTTGTAGGTAGAAATCAATTTTTGAAGTTTTAGGTAAAAATCATATTGTTGTAGGTATAAATTAATTGTCATATTTAATTACAAATTGTAAACTTAATTAAACAACTAAACTTACAAAAATTAATTCAAACCATTAACTACATGTCCACTTATTTTTTTAGCTAACTTATACACCTATCTTGATAAAAAAAAACAAATTATAAATTAATGGTCATATTTAATTACAAATTTAATACTTAATTAAACAACTAAAACTTTCAAGATTACATTTTACCTATAACAAAATTGGAGATAATCTTATCCAAAAAAGTAATGGAAATCGCGGAGCACTAATGGTCCAGATTAAATTCGAAAATATTTTCAGATTATACGATTCATAAAGAAACCGCACCACCCCGACACCTTTTCTAGGAAATACGTGTTTGGCTAACACGGTTTCTGGGAAAAAAACCGGAAACTGCGTCTCCCCGATGTGGTTTCCTGCAAACTACGACGCCCCGATGCGGTTTCTTTGCATCATTTTGACACTTCCGCGTAATTTTTTTGAAAAAAAACCACCGCTAGTAAAAAAAATTTCAAATGGTATTTCCATGAAAAATTTTCAACCATTACGACCTTAATATGTGTAGTTTAGTTTGTTTTGGTAGGATTTAAGGTACGTTCGTTGGGCACGTGGAAACACAGGAAAAGTTGCATTTACATAGAGCTAACTATGGTTAGTTAATTAGGCCTTGACATGTGTATTGTGGTAAAAATTTTGTCCACTCAATGACTGGCAGTTGTCTCATACTTTTTCTGAAAAGTAGATTAATAACGATTCGTGGGTAGTGAACAACCTTAGAGTTTAGGTGAAGAAATAATCAAATGACAAGTGGATTTCAAATGAGATCTAATTTTTTATACAACAAATTAGATCTAATTTTATCTATTATAAGGTTGCTTTCTTAATGTTAGCTAGTTAGTTCAGGTTGTCATCTGTATGTATGTTTAGGTTCCCAGAGTGGCAACTTACTTCTCCTTTCCCTCTGTAACCTCATCTTATCTTCCTTCCATAACGTCATTAGTCTCTTCTGTACAATTTTTCATCTCTTATGCATAATCACAAAGTAGTTGTTCATGATTTCTTCATGGTATCAAACTCAAAGTTGAAGCTCTTAATCGATTAAGCTTCAATAGAGAAGAGAAAGTGTTCTAAAATCCAGAAAGGATAGGTTTATTGACAATAAATTTAGTCTTGCTTCAGCTGGTTGTAAGATTGATAGAAGTGTATTAGATTGGCATAGAAAGTTAGGTCATGCTCCTCTAAATAAAATGAAGAGAATTATGGAGATTCATTTGAAAAATGTACCAGAAAGTTTTACTTGTGACATTTGTGTCAAATCAAAGGTTGTTAGACCCAATTTTAGATTTGTTGATAAAATGAGCCTTTCCATCTTTTACATGTAGATATTGCTGGTCCATTTAGAAATCCCACTTATGATAACAAAACCTATTTTCTTACTATTGTGAATGATTACACACGCCCTACCTGGACACATCTCTTGAATAATAAAGCTGAAGCATTAGGTGTTTTTATGATTTCATTGTTTATGTTGAAAGGCAATTTGGAAGGAAAGTAAAAATTATAAGAACTAACAATTGGCCAAACTTGCGCAGCAGTAGAAAATGAAGGAATTTCTTTTGAAAGTTGGGAATTATTCATCAAAAATCAAGTGCTTACACCCCTCAACAGAATGGCATTTGTTGAGAGAAAGCATAGGCACTTGTTAGATGTGGCTAGAACTTTATACTATCAATCTAGTGTCAACAAAGAATTTTGGGGTGAGTGTGTTCTTCATACTACCATGATTATCACTAGACTTCCTTCAAGAGTTATCAATTTTGAAACTCCTTAAGAGAGACTGTTAGGAACTAATCCAAATTATCATTTTTAAAGTTTTTTGGTTGTTTATGCTACAAAACTGTGTTAGATAAAACTAAAGGAAAGTTTGTTTCTAGGGCCAGAACATGTGTTTATTTGGGAAATGCCTTAAAAAAGTGCTACAAAGTTTTAGATATGCCTAATCAAACTATTAGCATTTCCATAGATGTCAGGTTCTTTGATGAAAATTTTCCCCTTCTAAGTAAGTAAGATGACACCACTAACACCTACTGTCGTACCTCTCTAATGAGTCACCAAAGACACATGATTTGAATATCATATAGAGGGAATTCCTTGCTCTTGTTGATGAAGATCGTGACAAGTTAGCCATACCTATTTTTTTCTGATAATTCAACTCTCACAAGACAAACTCCCATTGAAGATACTAGCACGGTTCATATAGGAACAGGAAATGCAAGCACGAGTGAGCAACTAATCAATTCAACAGACTCTGAGTAGTCTCAAGGTGAGGAAGCCAGTAGTAGAAGAAGCAGTAGAGAAAGGAAAGCTTCTTCCTACCTAACTGGTTATCTTGTAAATATTAATGGTTTAGCCACTAGTGATTATTTTTCATAAACCATCACATAGAGGTTAAGCAAAAATAGTGCAGGAAAACAAGACAAGGCCCTAAGTCCCTGACTGCTTTCACTCATGACACTGAAAGCGATAATGAATGCCCATGTGCTAGTCTTATAGACCTGAAACCTAACAAGGTAACATGTATTAACTTCAGTATCTTCCACCATGCTTTACAAGCTTTTACTTGCAATATAGACAATGATCCTGAAACATATGATGAAGCTGTAAGAATACCAGAATGGGAGCATGCTATAAAGGAAGAACTAAGTGCTTTAGAAAATAATAAGACCTGGGATATTGTCCATCTTCTTGCTGATAGAAAGGCAATAGGTTGTAAGTGGATATTCGGGACTAAATATCTTTCAACGGGAGTGTAGATGAAATACCCCATAAATTAATTTAAATTAATTTAGGGGACTAAATTATTATATAGTATTATGAATTTAATAATAAGATTAATAAGTCAATAAATCTTGGAAAAAATTCTAGACACCCAATTATATTATAAAGATTTTAGAATTAATTGGGACATTGATTTCAATCATAAAAGTCAATATAAAATCAAAGAAGCCTTAGAGCTCCTTAAGCCTTGCTAGGGTTGACTTTTTGAGAATGGTCAAACCAGCCCATGAAACATATACCAATAAAAAGATTATGGAAAATCAAGAAGATTGACAATAAGAACGTTAAAAATGGATCATCCTAGCCAAAGTTATGATAAAATGAAGTTTAGAGCCAAAATTTTGAAGGCTGCTGACGTGGCAAGGGCCGTCTGACTCAGCCACGCGTGCCTCGGGAAGCATGCCACGCCAGCTTGCCAGAATTCCTTAGAATTCGGCTAACTCCTCTCAGCCACCCTCAGTTGTTGCCTCATTTTCAGACCTCATTATCTCAGCCGTCCTTGGGTATTTTTGAATGTCGTCTTCTTCATTCTCTTCTCCTACAAGCCCTCTTTCTAACCATTACTCACACTTAACCTAATTCCTTCTACATCCACCGTAAAGTCGATCTGAAGTTGCCTCCCTGAAAATCTACAACCCAGATTTTCCAGAAAACCGATTCGGTAAGGTAACTTCGTCTAATCATATCTCCTTTGTCTGTCAATGAAAATTCGAGTTCTATAGCTCATTTTGTAGATCTCTAATCCCTCTCCAACTTTCCTTTTTGTACCCAAGGTTGATTCTCAATCGGGTGGAAGATAAAGGCGTCTAAAGTTCACTATTCGACCACGGTGGAATTCCTGCCCAGATTTTTCCAGAAATCGATAGGTAAACCCAGATCTTGTGAGATCTGTAACTTTCTCTCTAATCTATCAAATTTAATAATTCTTCCACTGGTATTTAGAGTTACATTCCTACTTTAAAGTGTGGTAGGTTTCGTGGATTGAATCCTTCTCAATTAGCGCGAGTTGGTCCGTGAAGTAGCCAACTCGAACTTCACATAAAATCATAGAATTTCCAGAAAAACGCAAGGTATAAACCCGAGACTTTCGACTTGAATTTCGTCCTGTGTATTCCGTATTAGATCGAGATGTTGCTATCAAATTGTAGAGCTACATCTCCTCTTTCGATTAAGCCCAAAAACATGGTCTAAGATCTACAACTTATTTTATAGATCTGCAAAGTTCGCTACTCGAACTACCTGAAACTTCGAATTTTTCCAGAAGTCGATTTCGATTTGCTCACCGGCGCTTCTCCGGTAAGTTTCCGATCAATTCCTCCGATATTGCTGTTCGATTTTTCATTCTAGAACTAACCCAACTACCAATTTAACTTATAATGCATCGTATAGGGAGAATTTGGAGAAATTCGAATCGGTAGTGATAAACCCTAAGTCGAAACAAACCCATAATCGAAATCCCTGAGCCGTGCATCATAATTAACGAAATTGATACCATTGCAACTGGCTTTTGATTTCGAATCCGACGAAACAAAAATCAACGAATTTGGTTCTGTAGATCTTGAGAAAATGGCGGAATCGTACTCGGCATGGGACTGGTTTTTGCTGAAGAGCTCGGCCAATCTGGGCTGTCCGATCGGAGTTAGGAGAAACGGACGGCCGAGATTATAGCGTAGGTAATTAGTAAAATATTTAGTAATATAAATTCCAGAATAAAACTCTAACTTGTTGAATTTATTTAATGGCCTTCCCTGACGTATTTTGACAAGAAGTTTTAACCATAGATTCCTTATAAAATCTAGTTTATTTTCATGTAAATTAATATGGGTTTTGAGTTTTTAAACGTAAGTTATAAATTTTGTAAGTTCTGAGTATTCTAGATTTATTGAAATAATTAATAAAGATATTTTTATGAAATAAAATTTTTATAATATGTCTAAAATGTAATAGTTACTATGTATTAAATTTGGGGATTTTTGGACAAGGTTAAATAGGTCTAAAAATTGTGTTTACGCATGTTTCGTAAGTTATCTTATAACCTATGATTTTTAATGTAACGAAAATTAAAATATAGTTGATTAATAAACTTTATGAGTTGAAAATAATATAAAAAGGCTAAACTAACGTTTAATACAGAATGTTAATAAATATTTTTGGGTATAAACCTTTAAGTGAAAAAAAGAAATAAAAGAAATAAAATATTATCTTAAGTAAATCAAGGAATGAAATTAATCTACTATTATGTTAACTATGTATTATAGAAACTAATATACTGAATTGAAACAAAGGAAAATACTTTATGTAATAAACCATATATTGAATGTAGTTATGTGTAAAAGTTAATAGAAATAATTAAATACAATAAACTACATAAAGAGTTTCATGAACAAACCCTAACGTATATATACATTAAGAATAAATAAAAGGAATAACATTTCTTATGGGAAATATAATAAGAGGAATATATATACTAAACTTTAGGATTTTAATCATTACTAAAATAAATTAGTCAACGGGAGCTTAAGAGCTTAATTAAGCCAAACCTATGATTAAGAGTAAGTAATTGAAATAAAATTAAATGTACCCTTAAGACATACAAATTCAATGGCGTAGATGGTCAAGTCAAACCTGGAATTAAATTGAGGATGCATGTTCGAAACCCCGCAAAACCCTTTTTAGAAAATTTAATCAACTAGCGAAAAGGTAAACGCGGACTTGGGCCGTCCTACTGGGCCTAAGTCCATGAACTCCAAAAGCCCACTTAAACAATTCAACGAGAGTTAGGGCCACTCTCAAAATAAACCTTAAATCATTCCAGATTAAATGAAATGGGCCTAATGGAAGGTTTAATTAACAAGATCTAGCCCAGATTCTTATGAGAAAATAATTGTAAACTCTAAACTATAAACCAGTAAGAATAAAAGATGTTTAGCGTTATAAGTTCCTTAACTGATCAATACTTGGAACACCTTAATTATAGGTTATTAGTGGAAGTTCGTACTTTCAAGTTTGGTCACTACTTCTACATATACCAGGTACGATTTCTCGTACTCAAATAATGTTGCTAACGGACTTAAGGAGACGTTTTGGAAAATGCTAACTGATCTTAAATGAATTTCACTTACACAGTTATTGGTTCCTCCTATCTAGTTGTTTCATTAGATATTAACTGCCTAGGGTTTACGCTTCTGCACTCTGTAGGACTGAGTGTTTTGGTATTGCACTTGTGCAGTTAATGATCTAGTGGGATAACTGGGAATATAGGAAAATATCGGATATTGGTAAATTCCTCCTTTGGACTATGGGTACTGTTTCATCCATGAGTCGAGTTTTGATCAACCTTGTTGGAAATGGATTCTTTCTATTAAGTGGTGCACACACTTTTCACCGATGACTAAGAACGGGTCGGTGGCAGTGGAGGTCTGCTATACCTCGTCCATATGGACAACTAACAGCGGAGGTCTGTTTACCTCATCCTTGTGACACTGACTGGCGGTGGGGGTCATCTCTCCTAATTGGTTTTATTCCACTCTTGAGTTATGGGTTCTTGGATCTCTTATTCCATTCCTAGTCCTTGTAACTACTTGGGTCTTTCTAATCCTAATTGGAACTGGATCTAACATAAACAATGGATGTTCACTAACTTATGGCGTGGTTTCTTTTAAGTTGACTCACTTTACTTTCCTGTTATTTATCTCTATCCTTGACTTGTTATCTTTGACTTGGTGATTTTGATGTGTCATTGTGCCTTGTTCTTCTGTTTTTGTTTTAAGCATTTGACTTCAAGTAATTGTTTGTCTTAAGAGTTGTGTTTTAATTTTTTGTTTTGGAGAGTTGTACCAGTTCCATTCCAGGGAACTGACTCACCCCTCCCTGGGTAGGCTGCTTGGTTTCATCTTGCAGGTACGAATTGTTATACAGGTGGCCACAAAGAGTATGAGTGATTGGGATGGGAATTAGGGATTGTGGAGAGTTTTTATATTTTGCTTTTATTTTTTTTCTCGAGTTCAGACCGTAGTATTTGTAATATTATAAGTTGTAATTGGTGAGGTTTGGTGTCGGGTGTTTGGAACCTGATGATCTGTAATCGTCTTAGTATTTTATTTCCGCTGCATTTTTGTTAAATAGGGGCGTTACAGTAGAGCATTTTAAAGCTAGGCTAGTAGTACAATACTTCACTCAAAGATATGGTTTTGATAGCAATGAAACTTTTTCTCCTGTTGCAAAGATCACCACAATTAGAACTTTAGTTGTTGTTGTTGTGTCACATAAGGTTGTATAATTGATCAGATGGATGTAAACAATGCCTTCCTCCATGGTAATTTGGATGAGGCGGTTTACATGAAAATTTCAAAAGGTCTAGATGTTGAAACAAGTGGAAAGGTTGCAAACTGAATAGATCCTTGTATGGCCTTAAGAAATCTTCAATACGTATGAGAAACTAATTGTTTTCTTGCATAATTTAGGCTCCAGTCAATCTTTAAATGATTATCTCTTATGAATAAACATATTGCACAAAGTGTCACTTATATATCCATATATATATATATATATAGATGATCTACTTGTTGCTGGAAACTCACTTGATGAGATTTCATCTTAAAGGTTGTGTTAGATAATGAACTTAAAATTAAAGACCTAAGCATACTACATTTTTTTTGGGCATGGAATTTCTCCATTGTAATGATGGGATAATTTTAACTCAGAGAAAGTTTATCCTTGATTTACTCAAAGAATACAATTGCTTGGGCAAGAGAACTGTTGTTTCCTCTCTTTCTACAGGTCTGAAGCTGGACAAAGACCCAAGTTGCTATTGAAGATTCTGACACAGTACAAACAAATGGTTGGGAAGATCAACTTCCTCACTCACAGCATGCCAGACTTGAATTTCACTACGCAATACCTTAGTCAGTACTTGCAACGATCAAGAGAGAAACATTTCCAAACTACTCTACATTTTTTGAAATACCTTGTGGGAACCATGGATTTTGGGGTTCTCTACAACAAAAAATCAGATCTAAAATTTCAAGCCTACTGTGACACTGATTGGGTACATGCCATCACACATGGAGATCAATAAGTGGATACATTATACATTTGGGTGGATCACCAATCAGCTAGAAGTCCAAAAATAAATCAATGCTCATTGTCAACAACAAAAGAAGAATATAGGTTGATTAAGAGGGTTAGAACATAGTTATGCTGGTTGTCACATCTGCTAACAGAATTCACAGTCGAGGACATAACTCATATTCCAGTCAAGTTCGATAATAACTCGGCAATGTTTATAGCACATAATCCTGTCCTGCACAAGCGCAAAAAGCACATCAAGCTTGATGTTCATCTGATTCGACAAAAAGTGCTAGGAAGGCGGATTCGTGTGGATTATGTACCAACTTGCCAACAACTCGCATATGTTATGACAAAAACAATTCCACGCAAAAGTTCCCTGTTTTGCAAGCTCTGACTAATGAAAGCTCTATCTAAGCGCATAATGGCAGCAAGTCCTCCTCCTTTCCGCAAAGCAAGACTTGATGTAACACCCCTACTGCTAATACCGTCATTACTGTACAGATACTTACCTTCGCAGCGGATAATACATACACAATGACAGGTGTACAATGCCGCTAGCCACCCACGTGACTAACAAGGCCAGCTACACTACTACATACTATCGGTCTGATGAATTGACATACCGAGTGCTCTACACAATACATTACTTTCCCTTGCATACTCAACCATAATTCAATTACAACTCCTATACAATACTATACCGAGTCTACTACAATCCTTAAATTACCGATACAGTTTGGACTTCCAAATTCACAATACATTACAAATACAATCCCTATTATACAACTACCCATGCTTACATAGCAGTCCCCGTCCTACTCTCTCGAGCGGTGGTCAGCTTCGAATACCTGCACACTAAAAACGTTCCCCCTAGGGGGTCAGCTTACGCTGCATATGAAATTCGCATATACCGCGTGCTAACCGCGGTACGCCGACTACTTTGGGTCGGATATACATGGAGTTCATTTTACATGCATACATACATACTCTTGCTACAATAATACAATCAACCATACTTACATACATACATAAGGTTCTTTACCTACCAAGGAAGACAATTTGTTAGTCAACCGTTCGTTTAGTTATTCGTTCATCCGGTGACATCGGATGCTCTCTTTCTCCTTACTCGGGTTCATAAGCTTACACCAGGCTTAATCTTACGTATTCGTTGTTTTACTCACATTACGCTCACTACCTTACTCATTATTTACTCATGCTCTTCTCAGGACTCACTACTACTATTACTTACTCTTACTCAGTACTCATCACTTGCCCTCTCATACTCAGTACCCATGCTCTTCTCCTTACTCGTACTTACTCATTGCTCGGTACTCATTACATACTCATACTTACTCATTACGCAATACTCATTACTTTACTCAAACATACGAAATACTCAATACTCATTACTTTGGGTCTCTGGGCAGAGTCATACACACTCGCCACCGGGCCTACAAATTCAAAGGCTATACACTTAGCTCCTCAAATATACAAATGTCCATTTCTACCGGACTACTCAAATTCCCAACACTCCTCTCTCGGATTATCCTACAATCTCATGGATTAGCCTAGAAGTATCTCGCTCGATAACCTCCTCTAGCTTAGGGAATTACCAACGTCTAGTATTCTCAGATTTAAGGGTTTCCCCAACGTATCGAATACTTTCATGTTCGGGACATTACTTACATTAGTCAGGTCCTCTCATAGTGGGTCGACTAGTTGCTAAGGGGTTTGAATATCCCTCATCATTCTTTACTACTCTCATGGTTCATGACTTGCACCAACATTAATTCTTCTAGTAGGGTTTATTTATATACTTCCACTACTTATTGTTTGTGGATTATTCATTTCAGTTCTCCTACCGTTATCGGGAGGTTACTACTCTCGTGCACTCTCTCACATTCTAGTGAGTTCATTGGTTTGCGTTATCGTTTGTTGGTTCGTTAATTTAGTGCATTTCTACGTTCCCGTTAGTTCACAACATGACTCTTACTACGAGTCACTAAACACAAGACTCATCTATGAGTCGGTCTACGCACTAAGTGAAGCCACACAATCAATCAAGAAGGGTTAGCTCATACAACATACAACAAGACATACAATGAAAGGCAATAAACCGTTTTCATGCTTTAGTCTTGATTAGCCGGCATACAACACACAAATCAACGTAACTTGGTTAGCATACGGGGCATGAGAAAATCATACCTTTCACCGGGGTTAGCTTTACCGTGTGTTCCCTTGTTCCTTGGTTCACTTTGTTCCACTGATAACGTTTCCAACATTGTTATTAATACTATGCTCAAACGATATACAAATAATTACTACTCCCGTACTTACCCCGTTATCCCGGTATACTTAATGTTCTTATACTTACAACTTTCTTAACTTGTTTCCTTACTCACATGTGTATTTCCTCACCATTTCATTCCATTAATGATGTACTACTACATATACATATACATATGTGTATAGGCATATATATATATATATATATTCTTTTTTTTTACTCGACCGACCATACCCAGGGTCGGCCCCAAGGTCGGTCGAAGTCAGTAGGGTAATACGCTGGAAAATTTTAGGGCCGACCGACCTTGCAAGTCCGGTCCCAAGGTCGGTCCATCCCAGTGAGTTACGTTACGTGAAAATTTTAGGCCGACCGACCTTGCAAGTCCGGTCCCCAAGGTCGGTCCATTCCAGTAGGTTACATTACGGGAAAGTTTTAGGCCGACCGACCTTGCAAGTTCGGTCCCCAAGGTCGGTCCATTCCAGTAGACTTCCCGTCTTTGTATTTTTAGGCTCGACCGACCCTGCAGGTTCAGTCCCAAGGT
Source organism: Limonium bicolor (assembly GCA_023374045.1). Taxonomy (NCBI): domain Eukaryota; kingdom Viridiplantae; phylum Streptophyta; class Magnoliopsida; order Caryophyllales; family Plumbaginaceae; genus Limonium; species Limonium bicolor. Next base: position 79,292,240 of record CM041777.1, on the reverse strand, counting down.
CGGTTCGGCCCAGTACTTCAGTTTTAAAATCTGTTTTCAGTTCCCTACTTTACCCATTGCTTCCCCAATCTCCCTACATGTAATCCCACATGTTTTAACACTACTTAGGCCCTCCAAATTGCCTTAGTTCATCCCTCAAATTCCTTACTCATTTCTAAATCCACATACACAATTCCTCCTCACTTCCCCTCAACACTTACATTAGTTTTCTTTCCTCTTATGCTACAGATTTTCATTTTAATCTTTACCATTCAATACTCCCTCTACCAATGTTACTCCTAGCATCCCAATACATTTCCAAGCAAGCACAATGTCTATACCCAAGTCCAACATTCATTTCACTCAATCTTATACTCTAATTTTCCCTAGTTTCTCCAATGCATTCCATAAGCTGTTTGCTACAGATTTTACACTCCTATACCCTTATACTACAAGTACCAATCCATGGTTACTAAGCATCCTTACTAACTCCAATACACACCTTGGTTCTCCCATTCACCAAGTCATCCCATAATGCACAATTCCTACTAAAATTTTGCCATAGTTTACCTACAATTCTAACTCCTCCACATACACACTTTCTCACCAAATTCATTCATATTCTAGCCACACCCTTACAAGGGTCCTACCAGCACTCAATACAATTCTCAATACATCAATACACCATCAACCAACAATACTAATACACATACTCATTACATTTGGCTCCAAGGCCTACAATTCACATACTTGCTCACAAATACCAAAATTTCCACAACTACACTACTAATACAATAGTTTAGGTTCTTTATTTGTTCACCCATTCCCATTACTCTAATGCATTAAAATTAAGCATTAAGAAGGAACTCTTACCTTGAGCTTATATTTCCTTCTCTTCTTTCCAATTTTTCTCCTCTCTTTCTTGCCCAAACCGGCCATATGGGGAATGGAGTTGCCAAACTCCATTCCCATCACCCAATGAACATAAGAAGGATATAATTAACATACTAACCCTTAAATTTTATACTAATTCATTGAAGTGTTTAAAAACACTAATTTTAGGGTTTACCTTTGAAGTGTTTTAGGAGGGGTTTTAGCCCTTGATTCAAGAAGGTGATTCCACCACCATTGCAAGGTTGAGTTGATGCTCAAAAGAGAGAGAGAAAATAGGGTATTACAAAGGGGCAAAAATCGGTTACAAAGGAGATGGAGAAACTTGAGTTTTTCATGAAGATTTTTACCTTAATGGAGAGAGGAGACTCCAAGCTACCCATTGGTGCTATTTTCTCTTTGAATGGGGAAAACCCATGGAGATGAACTTCCTCATTTTTGAATTTTGAAAAGAGGGAAATGTAGAGGATGATGAGGGGATTACAAATATGTAATTATTTTTACATTTGGAGCTCACATGGAGGTAGAGCATGAAGGTGAAGTGGAGAAGCCATGGATGGTGAAGCTTCTCAAAAATCACCAGCCCCCATGGAGAAGAGAGAGAAATCGGTGGGGGAAGGAGAAGGATAGGAGAGAGATGAGGGAATGAGAGGAAAGAGGGTATGTGAGTGCTTTTGTACTTTGTTTACTTTTTGCTTTTGTCCCTTAATTAATTAGCTAGTATGTTAGTGTGTGCAAGGCTTTTGACTTATTTAAAAACCGGCCCCCTTCTGTTATACTTGCTGGAGCGTTTTTCGTCTTTTACAGAAAGCGCTCGTTATTTTACCCGGTTTTGATACTATTCAATAACCGGCCCGTTTTCCGGAATTTTCTCGTTTCTTTAATTTTATTGGTTATTAAGCTTCCGTTAATGCTTAATAATAGTTGTTTAATGATTTATAATTTTTACGGGTTCGTTTGACCACTTAAAATCACGTTCTCGGGTTTTCTCGAAAAACGTGCGCTAAAGCTCTATTAGCGTTTTAATACATTATTTGGATATGTTTTCTTCGGGAATCATTCCCGTATACTAATTAGTAGAGGTGATCATTCGGGTGGGAGGGCCGGGTTCGGGCCGGGCCAGAGGAAATTTTTAGCCCTCGGGCTATTTTCAAAAACCAAGCCCGATTTTTTACATGCTCGGCCGGGCCGGGCTAGGCCCGGTTTTTTCCAGACTTTGCCGAAGCCCGGCCCGGTTTTTTAATTTTTTAATATAAATTAATAATAAAAAATTCAAATTAATATTTTAATAGAGATTTATATATCTAGATATATAACTTATTTAAAATATATTATATATATAACTTATTTAAAATTTATATATTATTTAATTTTTAGTATATTATATAAAAATTAAATATGTATATTACATTTTAAACATGTAATAATAAATAATATAAAACGGGCCGGGTCGGGCTTGCCCACGGGCTCAAAAAATGTCGCGTCCGGCCCGGTTTTTCATTCGGGCCTCATTTTATGTCCAGGCCCGCCCGAGGAAACCCTATCGGGTTCGGGCTCGTCGGGCTTTTTTACGGGCCGGGTCGGACCGGGCTGCCGGGCCGGACACATTATGATCAGCTCTACTAATTAGGCATGAATAAGCCTTATGAATCCTTATAATACTCTAACCGAGGTCTTGTACCTCCTATGGTTATTTAACGCTTATTTTAGCGTTTCCAAGCGTTTTCTCATTTCTTTTGGATTTATTTTCCTTACCAAAATTACTTTGGCATATTAGGCCCTTAAATACTATATTAGAATAATTTAATCACCATATTTAAGTTCGGGGTATTTCAATCTACCCCCCTTAAAGAACTTTGCCCTTAAAGTTGGTGAATCTAATATTGTTACTCGTATAAATACTCTATGCTAAGGTTATGACCTCTACATATAACTTGTCAAACTCCAAGTGTCTGACTCGATGTATATTACACATCCAAGCAGCATGTCACTGCATGCATAGCAATCAAAAATATCCATTACAAGCTCTCCATGGGGTCCGTCCGCAGATAAATGAGGTACCATCCTCTCCCATGTCAAGTGATCCCTCAGGTACCGGTCACGTTTGAACACTTACGCTTTCTGGTTCACGGCCGTCATGACTTGAGCACTTACACTTTCTGGCTCTACGGTCCTTTGGTTCAGATCAAATTCATTTGCACATATAGAGATCCTCAGGCACTTGCTCATACTTACTTACTCATACTTACTCATACTTACGCATACTTCCTTCGGGACTACGCTGCCCCAGTGCCTTTGGAAAAATACAAAACACACACTGTCACCACACGAACGGTGTAGTGGTTTCAAAACTAATCAACACTCCCACCGACTCAAAACTAGCTTCTCCTCCTATGGTTTCGGCCGGATACCCGCGCCTAGGCATGGAAGATTCACTAGCGCCCGTGGGAGCGGTTTCAAAACCGATCCTCATTCTCAAGTTCGAAGAAAACATTGTACTAAACTAGTTTTGGAAATTCATTTTGAAAACTTGCATACATCTCCCAAATTCCATTTATGATGATTATACCTAATACTAGTGTTATTACTATGACCACTTAAGGGAGCTTCCAGAGTCCTTCAACCCCCAATGTGATCAGCATTGGTGTTGAACTATCCTTCCACCCCAATTTGTGTTCGGTTTCCCTTGATCGCTAGCAAATCAAGTTCCACCTCCCACCTCCATTCAAACAGACAGCTCGTCAAACATTACTTCGTTTTCTATCTTTTTAATCTTGCTACTCATAATCACACACATACATTTTCCAACTTATATGATTCACTTACTTACTACTAATCATCTCATCAATTATTACTACATCATCTCCAACTACTATACTTAAGAAATTCATGGGTATAATATCCCATTAATTTACTATACTCCAATTTATACTCATAAAATACATCGGTTTTATACCGATTTATACTCATTACATACATTGGTTCCATACCGATTTGTACTCCTCAAGTCTCCCATACATACTCATTCCTCATACTATTACCAATCGGGGTTCTCATTCCCCTAGAGTTTCTCTACTCCTTTTCCTATACTTACTTCTCAAATTACCACAATTACACGATGAGTGAATACAAATGTTTATGTAACATAAGTATCAATCATCAAAACAAATCCTTTTGTGCTATGCGCATTGTAGTTTACGCACCTATCACGTAAAACGTACATTTCGCGGTTTTCGCTCTACCCCACTTAAAAGGGATTACGCCCACGTAATCTACCATGTGTCAACATTGGAATTGGTCGAAGGCATTCAGCCGTCATGGAGTGGTTCAGTTTCCATGCGGTCTATTATACAATGTTCCTTGATCAATGGGTCTTAACCGTATTACCGGTTAGTCCCTGCATCAAGAATTTTCATCAGAGTTATTTAACTCTTAACCGGGTTCGGTTCTAGGTGTATTTCACTTAGAATTCTGGGCCCACTAGCTTCTGCTGTGCGACCCTGATAACTTGGGTTATTCGCCCTTCTCGTTATTGTTAACGTGCTACACATCATCTTTTTATCCCTCCTATTGTGGGAATAAGGTTTATTAACCATGTGTGGTGTTCTTTTACCGTGCTTGAACTCGATGAGTTTTAGATTTGTAACCAGCTCTCTGGCAATCTATATACATGTTGTTGTGTTTTGTGGTGACCATTCACTTGGTTCCTCCGACTTATTGTCGGTTGAGGTTAAGTCACTACTTAGTTGTAGTGCTTCCTCTGTTGTCAGTGGCTTCTGAATTCTGCTCACTATATTGTTTGGTACAGTGTTCTTTACTTGTATGACCTCACACTTTCTATGCATCGGTCCTTGTGACTTTCTTAAGTCTCCTTTCACTTTTTATTCCCATGGAATTCACATCTTGTGATTATTAGTGTTTGACACTCTTCGTGCTTCTTTGGCCTTAGGCCGCACGGTTTGTTTCTAAGCTTTTGCTTAGCTGGCTTATGCCATGTTCATTGGTGAAAGGAAGAATTTAGCACGGTTATATTTTCTATATTCCTAGCTATCCCACCAGATCCTTAACCGCACAAGTGCAATACCAAAACACTCAGTCATACAGAGTGCAGAGGCGTAAACCCTTGACAGTAAATCTCTCATGTGATCGCAATAGGAATTTATATTACTTCTTCGTGTGGTGCTTCGTCGTTTGGTGCAGACTCCTGGCTTGTTGCCTGGTCTGTCCACTATCTCCTAGTAACAACTCCATATCATTCGGTGATTATTCACATACATTTGGCACTTACTGCGCACCCTGTTCATACTGATTCCACAGTATTGGTTTACATGGCGTCCGCTGTTGCTAGCTTCAGCTCATGCATTTCCACCATTTATACCATGGTTTGATGTTTATACTCCTGAGCTCCTTGAGCGTCATTTACTTATACTTTACATTCCCACGTATCGTGTTCGTTCTGAACCGGATACTCCTTAGTTGTCAACAGTTGCTATTTAAGCTTATTTGACATCGCTTGGCAGTAATTGTGTGCTCAAGCTTCACTACATTAGTAGTTCTGAAAGGGATATATTTTCAGACGTTTGTTGACGGCATCCCCTTCTTGGGATCCATGTGTTCACCGCTCTCGCGGTTTCACATTTATGAGGGGTATCCTCGCTCGTTGGTTATTAATCCTTTTATTGGTGTCGTCCTTGACCACTTTCCATATGGTTCACAATGGGTTTTACAACCGTCGAATTATGTATTGTAATAATTTCATGGCATACTAGCCATATTGCCTAGAGCTCTGCTCATCATAGGTTGTTCCCAAGTGGTTACTTCTCCGTAAGCCATCACTAAGTTTGGAGGTGATGCCGGGCTCCAGGATAAGATCGTCGCATCACGCTTCCGTTTGTTGGAGACCCTTTAAGTATCTTGGTATTGATCGGTACCATTTATTAATTTGGGGTATCCCCTGTCAAGTGGGATCCCTTCGGTGTTCTAACCGGATGTTCGTTTCGATTATGGTGTTCTTACCACGACATCTCGTTCAACTGTGTTGACTTGATACCCTTTATGGATTGCTCCTGGGTATTACTAATTATACGGTAGCATCTGGCTGACATTTATGGGTATGTCCGGTTTGTTATCCTACCTTGCGGTTCTGGATCTGAGTTATCCGTTGAGGGTTATAACGTCTCCCGTTCTTAGGGTAGACCATTGGCGTTTCTCCTTATGTTATAACGGGTTTGATATTCTCTTCGGTGATGAATGGTATTTCCGGTACCTTATAACATCACCCTGTGTGTTTGTGGTAGTTGTTCTGGGAATTCCATCCCGTTCATTAAACACTGATGTGTTAATGTTAGGCATTTGCCTTACTGTGTTTAGACGGGGTATCCCTTCCAGTCATCATGCTTTACTTTAATATCTTCGAGACATCTCCAATGTCTTTATCCGGTTGTTAGTGCTTCTCGCACTTTTAACTCTTAATGGTCCTCCTGGAGTGAGTTTCTGACTCCTTAGCTTGTAGCTTATCTGAGTTTCTTTTACTCGTTTTGGGTATCCAACTATTCTGTTTTGAATTACTTATGGTCCGTAGAACGGAGTTGACTACTTCCCGTGTTTCGCACACTACATGTATACATACGTGGGGTACCTTCTTGGCACGTTACCACTTACCTACTATATGTCAGGCCCGTAAGCTCCTTCGGAGTGTGGTCGTCCCACATCCCGTATTTGGGTACACTCGTAGTGCTCGTCACACGCCTAGGTGAAGTATTCTATTGTCAACTCCTCTTGTATCATTCTATGATACTCACCATAATTCCGTCGGTTTGGGTTTAAAATCCGAGGTTTAAAAGAAGGGTTTGTGGTTTTGAAAGAAAAATTTGGGTTTTGAAATAACAGTTCGGTGTTAAAAGGAATTCTTCATGGTGTTGCCATGATTGAGGTCTTGACCAAGTTCAGCTTCTCGCTAACCGATATACTCTTAATACAATGGTCGGGCCGTTAGGCCTTTCCAAGGTTTCATTGTTTCAATTTCTTAGGATTAGTGATCTTGTATTTAATTCAATCCTCATGGTGGTACTTTAGTAGGTACTTGTTGGTCATTAGAAGTCTTCCAACTGTCTTGTAGTCGCTGCACTTGCCCTGGGCAAGTGCGCGGGTAGGTTGTTTTTCGGTTAACGTATACCGGTTACGGTATCGTTTCCATCCATATTTGGTGGTCTTATTAGATCTTCCTTTGATCTTTTGATCTTGGTGATCAATCTCCTGAGTCGTTTCTCAGTGTACTTGACATGGTTGTCGTCAATCCGGGTGTCTCACACCTTCACTATGGTTAACGAGACTTGACTTATCCTTAGGAACCACATTGTAGTCCTATAGGTGTATGGTTTGGTATTAATCCAACCTCGACTCGGTTTGTATATCGTTAAAGGTATTATCAAACATTACAGTCCGTAGACTCTCTTGTCTCGGGCTTGTTACTCCATCTTCCTCGCTTCGTTTGCGCGGTTGTGCTCCTTTCCTTGCTGGCTACTCATGGTTCTCGCGACTGCAAGGCACGTCGCCCCATGGTGCCATAAATTCTATTATCCTTATTTAGGATCTTCAATCCTCCGCTATTAAGTGCGGTCATTGGCATTTAACGGGGACCGTCTTCGGGACTTCCAGTTCTTGGACTCTACCGTATCTTTTTCTAACAAGGTTTGTCTTTGCAACTGCCAGATCGGGTTTTACCCGAGTGTGAGAGGTCTTTCCAACTCTTTGGCGTTCCTGTCCCAACTTTACAACGGGGGACGTGGAGGGCGGGTATGGTTATTGTAGGTTTCCGGTTCACCCAGAAGTTCCTTACTAGCGTATCTCACACGCTAACACTCAACCCTTAGCCCTAAGTCTCTAATTCCTAACTCGGTATTTTCCTAAACTCGGTATTTCATCCATCAGAGCGAACTGATACCACTTTTTGTAACACCCCTACCGCTAATACCGTCATTACTGTACAAATACTTACCTTCGCAGCGGATAATACATACACAACGGCGGGTGTACAATGCCGCTAGCCACCCACGTGACTAACAAGGCCAGCTACACTACTACATACTATCGGTCTGATGAATTGACATACCGAGTGCTCTACACAATACATTACTTTCCCTTGCATACTCAACCATAATTCAATTACAACTCCTATACAATACTATACCGAGTCTACTACAATCCTTAAATTACCGATACAGTTTGGACTTCCAAATTCACAATACATTACAAATACAATCCCTATTATACAACTACCCATGCTTACATAGCAGTCCCCGTCGTACTCTCTCGAGCGGTGGTCAGCTTCGAATACCTGCACACTAAAAACGTTCCCCCTAGGGGGTCAGCTTACGCTGCATATGAAATTCGCATATACCGCGTGCTAACCGCGGTACGCCGACTACTTTGGGTCGGATATACATGGAGTTCATTTTACATGCATACATACATACTCTTGCTACAACAATACAATCAACCATACTTACATACATACATAAGGTTCTTTACCTACCAAGGAAGAAAATTTGTTAGTCAACCGTTCGTTTAGTTATTCGTTCATCCGGTTTCATCGGATGCTCTCTTTCTCCTTACTCGGGTTCATAAGCTTACACCAGGCTTAATCTTACGTATTCGTTGTTTTACTCACACTACGCTCACTACCTTACACATTATTTACTCATGCTCTTCTCAGGACT
>CM041777.1:79254341-79283152 GCA_023374045.1 Limonium bicolor | reverse complement strand
AAAAAAAAACAGACCTATTTTCGGCGGTTTTAAAGAACCCCGCGAAATAGGTCTGTTTTATTTTTTAAAAAAAAAATAGACCTATTTCGGCGGTTTTAAGGAAAGAACCCCGCTGAAATAGGTGTCTGAAATTGCTCTATTTCTGCGGTTGTGTAACAACCGCAGAAATAGGGGCGCAGAAAAAGACCATTTTTGTACTAGTGTGTTTTGACTGCTGTTTACTTGATAAATAGGCTGCCTCTAGACTCTCTCTCCAATTTATCTCCCTATGAAGTTATTTACAATAAAAAACTAGACCTTGAAAACCTAAAATGCTTCGGATGCCTATGTTTTGCCCACATAAACCATGCTCTCCATGATAAGTTTGCCTCAAGGGCTCTCAAGTGCGTATTCCTAGGTTATCCTCCAAACAAAAAGGGCTTTAAGCTATTTGACATAGATAACAACAGGGTCCTAATCAATAGAGATGTCAGGTTCTATGAAAATGTTTATCCATTTAGGAAAATAGGACACCCATCAACAAGCAGTCATAACCCCTTTGAGATTCCAGAAGACCAGCTGCCCACACACCCTTTTCCTGAACCACCAGAAAACCAGGATGATCACCCAAGAATAGCAGAACCGGAAACAACTGATTTAGAGATAGAACATCCTGAAACCACACTACAGTCTCCTGCTTTAGATAATAATACACCTGAACAGTCACCTGTCCTAGAGACTAATCCACCTGAACAACAAGAAACACCATCTCAGAAGATCCAGGCCTTGAACTTAGGAGATCTACAAGAGCTAAACAAACCCCTAGATATTTAGAGGACTATATAACACAAACAATCACCTCAAACATGTCCTCTGACATAGCACCAGATCATTTCACAGCCATACTTAGAGATAGAATTATCAGAAACAGCCTGCTTCATGAGAACCAACATTCCTCTGATAAGGAAACTTACCTCCCTAGTCACAGTAACTGCATCTGTTCTTCCTTAGTTCCCACAGAAACCGTTTACCTTCAAAAAAAATGACCTAGCCTGCTGTACAAACACACATGATTCTGCTCACACAATAAATGTCAAGAAGGAAAAGGAACCCCTAAGTTATGAAGAGGTTGTCAAAGACAAAGATGTGTGAAAGCTATGGAAACTGAATTTGAAGCATTAGCAAGAAATAACACTTGGGAGGTAGTGAACCTTCCCAAAAACAAAAAACCTATAGGCTGCAGATGGGTTTATAAGTATAAGTACAATGCGAATGGGAACTTAGAGAGATGCAAGGCACGTCTTGTTGTTAAGGGATACACACAAAAGTACGGTATTGATTACCAAGAAACTTACTCTCTAGTTGTTAAATTCACCACAATTAGAACACTTATAGCAGTGGCTGTTAAGAAGGGGTGGAAAATAAGTCAGCTTGACATTAACAACGCCTTCCTCCATGGTGACCTCAAGGAAGAAGTGTACATGCAATTTCCTTTGGGTTACAAAACAGAGAGGAATGGAGTTGTTTGCAAGCTGAAAAAATCTCTTTACGGCTTGAAACAAGCCTCCAGACAGTGGCATGATAAGCTAAGCCAATTCCTCACAAAACTAGGTTTTGTTCAGTCCTTAAATGACTACTCCTTATTTGTTAGAAAAGAAGGTGATAAAACTGTCTTTTTAGTCTACGTTGATGACATCTTGCTGACTGGTAATGATAACAATGATTAAACAAATAAAAATAAGCCTTGACAAGAGGTTTAGAACTAAAGATCTAGGACAGATCACACATTTCTTGTGAATGCAATTTTTCCACACTTCTTTTGGTATTGTTGTTGCTCAAAAGAAATAAGCAGATGATCTTGTGGAAGAATACAGTGATGACGAATCTAAGGCAGCAGCTGGACCATTAGAGCTACACACAAAACTGCTACAAGAAGAGGGGAACATGCTCCCAGATCCCATGGTCTATAAAAGACTCATCGGAAAGATAAGGTTTCTTACTCATACAAGGCCAGACTTATGCTTTACAGTTCAATTACTGAGTCAGTTCTTACAAAAACCGACAGACATACACTTAAAGGCAGCCTTGCATACAATTCGATATATTAAAGGCACTTCTAGTTTTGGGTTAATGTTTAACAGAAATGTGAATTTTAATCTTGTGGCCTTTTGTGATGCAAACTGGGCCGCATGCCCAAATACCAGAAGGTCAATAAGTGGGTATTTTGTTCAGCTAGGCGGTTCACCCCTCTCTTGGAAGTCCAAGAAGCAAGGCTGTGTAGCCCTCTCCTCTGCAGAATCCGAGTATAGAGCGATGCGCCAAGTGGTTGCAGAAATCAGTTGGCTGACACGCTTGCTGAGCGAGCTAGGAGTTGAAGAAATCAAGCCTGTTGCCCTGAAACCAGACAGTCAATCAGCAATATACATCGCCAGAAATCCCCTATTCCATGAGCGCACGAAGCACATAGAAGTTGACTGTCACTTTGTCAGACAGAAGTTACAAGAAGGACTGGTCTGTATACAGTACGTCACTTCAGGAAATCAGCTGGCGGATGTGCTGACTAAGACACTTCCAGGGAATGCGTATCCAGATATAAATCAGAGGCTTGGTATGAAGAAAGTGTAATCTGCAATCCGTGCATTGCCCATGTACAGATTGAGAGGGGGTGATAAGATATAGTTAGTTTATCAGTTTAGTATTTATTCTGTAGTTATTTCCTTCCTCCTCTTCTTTTATCCCTTCTGTTTAGTTTAGTCAGTAGTCTTTAAGCGCTGCGTTTTGGTTATTGGTTTAGTTGGACGGTCCTACTCCAGTCTTTAGTTATTAGGGTTGTTTCTCAAGCGTGGTCCTCTGTCGTCTCTGTTGAAACACTTTAGTGTTGTGACTCAGTTCCATTTCTCAATCTTTAGTGAAAGCTTTCCATTCTTCCAGATTCTTGTTTCTTCTCTTCTTTGCTTTCTCGGTCCCTTCCGCATTGTAATTATATTGTTGTATTTTCTTTGGGATATTCTTATTATTAGACTCTCATGGGTATTTTTTTTATTGATCAAGATAGTTTAAGAAACGTAACATAGAGAAGATGGAGATGATCTACAAGAATAAAAAGAGGGGGGTTTTTTTTTTTATAAGATGTCAATTGGCATTTATCGAATCTTTGTTCTTAACTCTGTGTCGGGCTCTTTCTTTGGTTTCTGTTAAATCATGCTCTCTTCAATTGATTTGAAGTCTAGAACCTGATTTACAAATTAATTGAGACTCCGGTCGGGACTAGCCTAGGCAGGACTAACTACCAGGTGACGAAATAAATAAATAAATAAGGCCGTTCTATCATGATGAGTAGAACATTAATCTTATTTTTTTTACTTTTTACTTGCCATGTGTCAGTTGGTTATTTGTTAAATTTTAACCCAATACAGATGTGTCAAGTTACAATAGGTTAACTAGGGGTAGATTAATAAAAAAGCTACTCTGAGTAGCTTTTTAGAGCTAGTGGGCGAACGGCCCCTAAAGTAGAGAAAAACTTCATTCAGTGACACTGAACTTGTAAAGGAAAGACTAGAATAGCTTCGGCGTAACGCGAGTCATGATGAATTAGAGCATCTACGGCAGTGATGAATCCACCCAAAAAGTCGAAAAGAAAAAATGTTCTACAACAGAGTTGATTTACCCAACTTTCTCTTTCCTTGTTCCTTAATTAAGGATTGTACTATAGTGTTTTGTTATTGGTTGTGGTTCTACACAAATCTGCACACCTACCTTCCCTCCTCTTTACTTTTTAATTCACACACACAAAGTCATAGTGACATGACACATAGGGAAGTATTAAGAAACTTTATTATTGTAGTAGAGTAAGTTTCTTAACAAATAAAATATAGTATTTTAGTGACATAGCACATAAGGAGGTGTTAAGAAATCCGGCATAGTTTGGATAATCTTAGGTAAAGGATGAGTGGGAGTAATCATCAACAAATAGGCGTCCCAACACCCAATGATTCTCGTGTGATCCAATATTGAGCCCAGAATTATAATGTTAGGCCCATTATTTGACGGGGGCTGCGCAGAGTAAATAGTCTAAACTGATGTTTCGGTTTTGTCCATCAACATGACAGAAATTTTACATTCGGCCGGTCATCTATCAAGTGGCTACACATTAGTTGTGTACTTGAGTCTAAGTTCAGGAGGAAGTCTCATTTTCTGCCTCGGAGAGACGGCCCAAAACAGGAAAAGAAGTGATCGGAAGACTCATATTAATGTGTCCGGCTGACTTGGCTCGATCGAATACAATACCAGTTGTCGCCATCACAACAATTGATAGAATCGCAGAATATTTTTTTGATCAAGGGCTACACATGTAGTATAGTCACCAGAGTATGGTGAAATACAGCAAGGATATAACCTAGCCAAGGAAAGCATATCAAAAACCAGATAGAAACGAAGTCAAGCACAAGTCATCCCATTACAGATTGTCATTCTAATGTCTACATAAGAAAATTACTCATCTGCTGTAGCATGTAGCTCTTCAAAACCGTTGTTAACCAGCAGCACACCCCTCCAGATTCAATTTGTTCTGCGCAGAATATGACAATGTGAGTTTTATTCTGTTTGAATGGTAATGAGCCACAATCTGGGCAGAATTGTACGTACATATATCACCTTCCGTGCACTCTTTCTCATTCCACATAGTAGTACTAGTTAGTAGTATTTTCTATCCGTTGTTTTGGTATGCAATAAATTCTCATCGGTTGTCCTTTTTTGGGCTAAACCTAGCTAGAGAGATTTTAGTTGGCAACTGTACTAGCTTAGTTGTCGTCTGAAAAACTAGCCGTTATTAGGGCAGATCGATGGAAGGAGGTGAAGCAATATCTGATATGGAAAGTGTGAACGTTGTAGTCGGTTGAACGTTAATTAAAGAAAGTGGGATTGCAGTAGCCAGGAGATAGTGTCGGCCAAGCGAGACAAGACAAATCAACCGGTCTTTATCGGAAAGTCCCAACTATATGCCAAAGTCAAATACGATAATAATGGTTATTTTGATGCAAACGGTTTTATTGTTAGACTAATTGCCGGACTAGTTATCAAAAGCGCTTATTCTTTTGCATGGCTGATATCAGTAGTCAGTTGAAAGTTAGAAAAAATAGAGGAGAAAAATAGTTGATATAGAGACAATGAACTAACTATCAAATAAACTTAATGCTAAAAAATGAGGCCTAAAACAGAGACAAAAGTGAATCTACGCTGAAAAAACAGCTGCAAACACAGCACAGCACTCAGTAGATGGGGAAATAAATAACAAAGAATTAAAGATATGGGTAAACAAATAGAAGAAGAAAAAAACAGTGTGGTGGGTTACGCGGAATAGAACAAGATCTATATTGGATTTCAAAAAAGGGGCTGAATAATTAATATTGTGGGTCATGAATACCGTACTACAAAAGTAAACTTCAAAGTCCAACTGCATGCAACATTGTATTTCCACCAAACCAAACCGAAGTGATTTATAATTTAGTGTGTCACTGATAATTTAGTAATCGACGATCTGTTTCACCGACAGTCTACAAATCTTCCATAAATGGAATTCAATCAACTATACTACTACTATTAAGTCAATCATTAGTGAACGCGAGCATTCATACACACGCATGGTCCAACTGTATCTATAATTGCAAATGCTGCTGGGAAAACAGTAATTGATACTAGCATGCATCCTACGGCTACGGAGATCATGACACGTGCAAAGTAGGATCTTATGCTTAATATATATATATGACTACGATAATATGCATATGGGCTAGGAGTTTAATTGCAGGTATATGTCTCACTCTATCTATGCTAACATGTTCATATTTCCTTCCGGTGTCGTGATATTTGAGTTAGCTTTTAGGGAAGTTATGCAAGTGGAAGCGCAAGTCTTACGGGTCAAATTGAGGGTGAGAGTTGAGTGTGCAAACTCATCATGGGCAATGCAATTAAGGACCGACGCAGTATATATGCCATACTTAAAATATTTGGTTGCTTAATTGTTTAGTACCTTGTGTGGTTTATTGTTTGGATTTGCGTGTACATTCAATGTTTAACTTGTGAATGAACAATTCACCGTAACCCGTGACGATCAATGGGCCATCTAAAGCTAGCATTTTTCTACCCTTGCGTCGACGGTGATCGAATTGAGTCCATACCATTTCCATGAGAGGAGATCCCCCTCACTTTCAACGCTGGAGGGACCGACAAATTCATACTGCCATATATTCTCACCGATTTCATTGATCAGCAATTCAATGGCACTAACAAGTATAAATATGTACTTCTTTTAAAAAAAAAAGTAAATATGTACGGATATATCTAGATCCACTTGTGTATGTCGATCCACTTCCCAAAAACCAACCAAACTTATATATTTTAGCAGGTTTTCATAGACTATCATTAAAATTGTACTAAGATTGATAAAGTTATATTAACCCGTTGGTTAATTGAATTAAATCACACCAAAAATAATAAAATTGTATCTAAATTCATAATATTATAATTAATTATAAAATCACATAAACATTAATAATTAACTCAACTAACAGTACGTGAATACTCAACCTCTATAATGATAGGATTTGTGTATGTATCACTCAAACACAAGACAAGACTAATAATCAACAGATCAAATATCCCTCTTCAATTATTAAAAAAAGTAAATGCAGACGCGATATTATTAAATAAAAAGGTCAGTGTACACAACACATGAACACAACACAAAATTAATTAATTGATCGTTCAATATTGACGATAAGTTCACCACTGGGCCCAGCAGCAACAGCTAGAAAAGTGCAAACCAGAACTTGCCACCTTTTTCTTAATACATGGTGGTCACGAGACGAGAGTCCGTTTGTCTTTTCCTGTTCTGTCCCGGTATGTGCCGTACGTACGTGTTTACAAAAGTTTTCAGATCCACGAAACACTTACAAAATACTTTTATACCAAAGCATGTAATGGAAAGGTGTCTATAAAATAAATTATTACATTCACTTAGTCCATACTTGTTAGTCATTTAACATATTTTTTTAGTTTGATTTAAATAAACAATTTTTTTTTGTTTTTATATCTAACTAAATCAATACATAACATACCGTTTCAATAAGATATCTATTAAAAAAAAGTTGAATCGTTAAAATTAGATTAATATTCATTTTATATAATATATACAGGACATGAAAGTAAACAGCACAATTGGTTGATGAAATCATTAGACTATAGGTGTTTGGTGGCGCACATAAATTCAATATGTCTTTAAAAATTAACGCGGTTCAACCATGTGAAGATCCACCTACAGACCACCAGTGAGTATTTGGGATTTAATATATAGTTCAATCCATAACTCAACAACCAAATAAGAAGGTTGGAGACGTTTATCTCCTTTGCAACAAGCTCGAGACTAACTCGATCTCAGCTCAGGATGCCGAGAAATCACAGCTCGAGACGTACGTATCTCCTATAATGCAAAAAACATTCATTCTACAAATTTTTCTAGCCTAATAGACCTGCCAACCAAATGCAATGTCAAAATACTAATCTCATCACGCACGGACAATGTGGTTTTCAATCAACCACGCATTCCTCCTATTAATAAAATAAATACACCACATCCAAACTCCAGATACGATAGGATAGGATAGAGTATCGTGACAACGTACGTACGTACGTATCCATTGAAAACCCACCGCACAATCGTACTTGCATATTTTTATACATACATACATACAGATAATTGATCAATCCCCAATTCATACCAGCAGCAACAGCAACAAAAATGGTCCACCACAGCACAGCAATCCAGTTTCCCCACAAAGACTGATCACATTATGCACTCTTAACTAACAGCAGAGCTATATATATAAGTACTCTTCTCTCCCATGAAAGAATGAATCATGTGATCACGAATACGCCGGCAGACCAGCTTTTAAACCGGAGCTTAGATGATAAACCAGTGGACCGAATGGAGAAGTAAGTAAACAAACCACAACTTGCATATATGGCGGTGGGTATCGCCTTATAATCAACGGGTTTTCATATGTCAGGAAAGAGACAAGTGCTAAAATTTAAAGAGGCGACGTACTACTACTGTACATGTGATATATGAACGAACACAAATGCCACAGATCAACAGAGCAATGGTTCCCACCACCAAAAGCCATACATACATACAGTGCCCTTACCTCCACTGATAAGATAAAATATATTATATATGCGAGTGAGAGGTACCATACCTTCCTTTCCATTCCACAAGCAACAACAACAACTTCATTACATATAATCGCACACGACAAAGTAGCTAGTAGCAGTATCACACACAACAAGTTATGTGGAGAAACAACAACCTCCTGTTGCCTCATCATCATCATCTTATAAACACAACAAAAATCGCATAGATCTTGCAGATACATCATCAGGGGTAGCCTTGATTAATTAGGTAGAAAGGAAGTTCCACTAACGACCAGTCATATCAAATTATATTACATCATATATGTCGCGCAATCAAGCAGAACACATGCATTATTGTGAGATAACACACTAACGAAAAGAGAATCTATAAACTGCACACACAACTTTTTCAATAAACTCATTACATGTGTATTGCCTTCCACTATATATACACACTTTTTTGCTTTACTCGCTGTCCGTTCATCTTCTCAACTAGCAATCCACCAGAAAACTCCAAAAGAAGAACAACGCAACATGCGTCAAGATCACCTCTTAACAGTTATCAAGTACTCTGACCACTGTTAACTTACTAGAGAGATTAGTTCTTACCAACTGACTGGCCACACCTCCCCACACCACCCACCAGCATTAAACTCTCATTCTACCATCTTCAGATCCCCCTATGAAAAATAAGATGATAATATTCATAGGGAGAGAAAAATTAGATCTTAGAAAGAAAGAAAGAATGAATGATGGAACCCTTCACGAGTTCAATCAAACAATTCCAAAATTATTCCCATAAATAAAAAAAAAAAGATTAATATACTGTGATTGCAACGAAAAGCAGAGTAGTAAAAACCGAATCGAGTGGGGGCATTAAAAGAGAGTAGATAAGACCCACATGGCTTTCACAGTACTCCGCCTCACCTATCTGTGATTGTCTTCATGAATGAAAACTCAGGAGGTGTCATTCGTCAAATTTCTGTTTCAACTTTCCTAGCTCAGAATTTCACCCATCATCCTAACTGGCAATAACACAGCTTGTCATCCAATAACGGACAGGAAAAAAAAAGACAAAAATAAAAATTGTTATATTACCGTTTCAAAACGTTCAGAAAGATGGTGGGGACGAGACGGGCAAAAACAAGAGTAACACACACAACACTTGCAGTGATGTGCACTCTTCCAATTTACCTTTTCCAAGGGGCAATATATGTAGAAACTTCTCTGTTTTCTTTCACCTTTTAGATTGGTAGATAGGGACACATAATATATACATTTATATGTAGTTGATCAGAAACCATCCATCCCTAGTCCGTATTTCTAATTAATATACTGTATCACTCTCTACCTACAACTTTTCAATATTTAGATTGATTCCTATAACAAAGTAAAAAAAGATAAACATATTAAGAGGGCGGTGCTTTCACTTCACCCCCAATGCTAAAGTGAAAAGACATGTTATACTTATGGGCAGCAACAGTTCTTAAAATCACCCATGACATCTTATACTGCTAAGACGTACCTCATACTTTCATCTCATCATCCCCCAAGTGTTAACTTCACTACACATTCATACTTTCTCCGTACAGACATTGAAACTATTCATAATTATTGGTAGTTCAGAAAGTCTAATTAGTTCACCCTTAGGGTTAGCAGCAAAACGGAAAAAACGTACAAAAGACTACTACTCGACCATCCATCCATCCTATGAGAAATAATTATCAACCCAGACAGAAAGTTACCAGATGCGGCCACATGACTGTTTCTGAATCAGAAACAAGATTGCCCCATTTAAGTACAACAAGTTTATCACCAGAAGCATGAATGAATTGTTGATGAGTGTCTTGAATTACCATGTACATACTACCTTTGCTTCAAGAAGAAAATATACTCATTCAGAGTTAGGCTTTCCTCAATTGCTTCACAAAGTTTTCAAGTCCACTAAGGATGACTGTACTCTCTCTCCATAATCAATGAATGCCATCTAACCCCTCGTGGACCCCTCAAACCGATCAATCCTCTAGCTAGCTAGCTTTCTTTTTATTTATATGTACACTACTCAACCCTTTCTCCTACTCACTACTCTGTCCGTTCCTCTCCCTCTGAATTATAGTTTCTCATCTCTTCCCTTCCATGGCTCATCATTACACTCTCGTCTTCCTCACACTAGTAGTGTCGATCCTAACAATACTACCTACAACAAGCTTGGGGTCATGGCGACCTCCATCCCCTGGCTACTATCCCAGCACTAAGTTCAGGTCAATGAGGTTTGATCGAGGTTTCAGGAATCTATGGGGTCCTCAGCATCAGACCATGAACCAGCATGCCTTGAAAATCTGGCTTGACCGAACCTCTGGTTAGTTTTATAAGACATCATATATTATCACACTCTAAATAAATAGCACAATGAAGCCTTGCCATTATGGTAAATTATGTTACGTACATGATAAACAGGAAGTGGGTTCAAGTCCGTTCGACCCTTTCGATCTGGGTACTTTGGTGCATCAATCAAGGTTCAACCAGGATACACTGCAGGAGTCATAACATCATTCTATGTAAGCATTTAAAGTTTACAGAATTTAAGAGGTTTCAACAGTATTATAATGATGTCTCACACAGCCTGTCAAATGGGGTTGATCTATCTGATCACCTTCTAATTTATAATTGACATTCAGCTTTCAAATGCTGAGGCTCATCCAGGCTACCATGACGAAGTGGATATAGAGTTTCTAGGAACAACGTTCGGGAAGCCATATGTGTTGCAGACGAATGTGTACATCAGAGGGAGTGGAGATGGGAAGATCATTGGAAGGGAGATGAAGTTTCATCTCTGGTTTGATCCAACCAAGGGTTTCCATCACTATGCCATCTATTGGAGTCCCAAGGAACTCATGTATGTATAAACTGTTTCAACATTATTGTCGGTGTCTGCGAGTTAGTACACTACAATTCGTCCACTTTCTTCAGAGAGAACACACTGAACAGCGAATGCATAATTTCTAGTTGTTGCATCATCATTATCATTTAAATCGTTTTTATTTGATTCCCAAAATGTGAAACTCATCGACCACAGCAACAAAAAGCTTCTTTACTTTAAGGGCACATCAAGGATAGGCCCACCCTGCCATACCCCGCCCTACCCTATTTATTAATTCACTATCTTCTGCTCTTTTAGTTTGTTTCTATTAAAATGGATATAAAAAAACAATGGACCATATATGTTTGTAGGTTTTCAGACTTAAAAATAAATAAAAGACACAAAGAATGTGTAGTACAGATTTCATCACTCTAAACACTTTCTATAAATTGTTTTTGTTGTGCAGATTTTTGGTTGATGATGTGCCAATAAGGAGGTATCCTAGAAAGAGTGCATCTACATACCCACAAAGGCCAATGTGGATCTATGGATCAATATGGGATGCATCATCATGGGCAACCGAGGATGGAAAATACAAGGCTGATTACAGATACCAACCTTTCATAGGTCAGTACACAAACTTCAAAGCCAGCGGTTGTACGGCCTATTCACCCAGAAGGTGCCACCCAGTCTCAATCTCACCCTATCATTCTGGTGGACTAACAAGGCAGCAGGCTTATGCAATGAGATGGGTTCAAAGCAAATACTTGATCTATGACTACTGCAGGGATTCCAGCAGAGATCACTCCAAAACCCCTGAGTGCTGGTGGCACTGATTGAAATAAAACGTTATTTTCTATTTTTTTTCCTTATTTGGCTTGGCTTCTCGTTTAAGATAAACAAAAAAGGACAACCAAGATGAGTCAGGTGAGGTTCAAACAAAGGGGATAATTGGTAAAGGGTAAACAAAGAAAAGAATTTTTATAGTGCATTTTTTCACTTTTTGTTTGTGTCGTTTTGTATAGGGGTGTGCCTTGTGATGATATTCTAATTTGCAATAATTGAAAGCATCCTAGACCCCGCAATAGCTCGGTATGGGAGCAAAACAAAATGTTTGATAATAATACAATACTATCTTCTTGTGAGAGCTGAGATCCCCCAACGGGTCAGAATGAGCACTAAAAAGGGAAAATATAATAATAACCCCGTGAGGCCGTGAGCAAATGAGCATTGACAAATAAGATCATTGCTTGATACCATCAAACAAAATCGGTTGTCGAGCTTCGCTGTTGAGGCTTTCAAATTTCTGAGAGTTATTAACTCTGACCAAAATATTGAATTTGGATGAAGAATATGTTAAGCAAGAAAACAGTAGGTTTGAATGTTTGATCGGTGTATATAACTCTTCTGGAAAGCAAACAATTAAGCTAAGTTGAAAAAAAAAAGATTAGGTAATCTAGGATCCTCAAATGGGGTAATTTTTAGTGAATAGGCAATGTTATCACCCCTGTGAGAATATACACTCGTACACAACAAACAACACTGTACAACCGATGAGAAACTAACCTTGCAAATCTCATACTTTACATTCTCATTACATACGTTGGTTTATTTTTAATCGCTGCTGATGCAAAATAATTTAAGTTTCTCTTAGTCGACACACTGCATTATAGAAAATCTCCAATGGAAGAAGGATATTTCCTCATAAAGGCAACTTGAACAACTTCTAAATCACCCCAAACGCTATGAACAAAAAAGTAATCCAAAGTTTGAACCGTTCTTTTTATTCTACCGGTAACACCGCCCTTTTTATTTCTGAATATCCTCTAACCTTGTACTAGTTGTCACAGGGGTGGGTGTGTGTGCGTGTGTGATCATATAAGCTACTTTAAAAAACTTTTGAACTAGGACAGAAATTGATCGATAGAGATACCAGGGAAGTTAATCTTAAATCGCATGTACTCAATAAAGGAACTCCAGACGCTTGGTCCCCATTAGAAGATCTGAAGAGATATTCCTGTCCATCTTGGTTCCAAAATCATGTCTGGCCATTCCCTTTATATCTGGTCTTAACAGAAAAACAGAAAAGGATATAGTATCAATAAATTGCAGTTATTTGCAGGCAAAGGGGACCAATATAAAAAAACAGTATCTACTGCAGCTTTCAAAACGGTGGTTAATACATCTGTGTAGAAGAAGGAACTCTAATTGCTTGCTTCTAATAAACAATACTCCAGTATATAAGAGTAGCAGAGAAAATAGGGAAAACAATAACCATAATCAGATCTAAAGCAGTAAATGCGAAGATGAAAACTTTCAGGGCCATCTTAGATGATTCGTGCTTCATTCGTATATGCATACAATGAGCTATAATATTCGATACCTACAATCAAGGATCTCGGTAATCGAATGCTACAAAACATCGCACACACTAATTAATGGTCTTGAAATAGGAGCGGAAAGCTGTTGAGAAAAGAAAAGCTCCGACACGCCGTTTTTGGGTGATAGGAGAATAGTGTATCATTTCTGGAGCATCAGTGTCCTAGGGGCATATCACGGGACCAACAACGGCCTAAAGGATCAAGAACCATTAGCCAAAACGATGACACTCTGTTAACACGGGTGGGATGCTGTTGAGCAGCAGAGCAAATATCTGATCTGACGTCTGACGTCTGACTTTACCAGAGAAAGGACTAGAACAGACAATTTCAGGGGGTATGCCCCGCCAATGAATGGTGGCCGAAATCATTACGTTTTTTATAGATCAGTGCGACCGGGAGGGGCGTGATGGGTTTCGTGAATTGGA
Source organism: Limonium bicolor (assembly GCA_023374045.1). Taxonomy (NCBI): domain Eukaryota; kingdom Viridiplantae; phylum Streptophyta; class Magnoliopsida; order Caryophyllales; family Plumbaginaceae; genus Limonium; species Limonium bicolor. The sequence continues at coordinate 79,269,320 of CM041777.1, read as the reverse complement.
ACCCATGTGTGATCTGAGGTATCGGAATTGGTGCGCATTGAGGTATCGCTCTTGGGTTGGGTCTAGTATTGTGTGCGAGTGAATTGCCGCATTGCTTGATGAAATTGTCAGGCACTGTCATGGGTTAGGGTTTGCGGAGTGAATGCGAAAGGAACCAGGGTAATTGCTCGGAGAGGTTAATATTCTCAGCAACTGGTGATGATGTAGCTGTAAATTTCAGAAAGCATGTGTGAAGCCCCTTGGTCACAGTTCAGAATCACACCATTGATCTCCGCGATGAAGGAACATAGAAACAAGCTGTAATCAGCCAGTGGTTATAAGAGGAAACTGGAGGATACTGAATCAGAAACGCGATCCCCGTCCAACAGTCAGCTGTTTATTCCTTAATGAACGGTGACGTGGACGGATTCTAGCAAACAGAATAACTCGAGACTTCCTTCTACCGTTATTCATCCTTCCGGACGGCGATTATTGCTGTCGTTAAACGATGTTGGGTCAGCACTCCCCCAATGCGTCCTCCTTCGACCTCAATCAACTCGTTGTCTCGATCTGAACCAACCTATTCCGCAGGGTCAATTCGTGCTTTTTCCTCTATTTCGACATTTTTCTTCCCTCTCTTCTCCGTGTTTAACATGTTATGTTTCGGGCGCAACCCTAGCACGATTCGGATCAGGTCCTACAATGTAAAAGGGGAAAAATGCTGGCGGGCGAGTAATCGATTACGAACGCCACGGCAGTACATGGTTTTTGAAGCAATTAGTGGTAATGAGCGAAGCGGACAAGGAAAATGTCTCCGCAATTGCAAATAGAATTGGCGGGGAACTATTCAATTTGGAGAACAAATGACACATGAGAAGAAGGCAGCCTCGTACGGTTCGGTTTTATAACGGAAACAGTAGCTTCGGTCAAAACGTGCTATCAGTTGATTACTCGTGGGCTATGTAACTTGATGGGCCTCGTTTTTGCAACGCCGATCGCGGTTGATCCAAACCTAGTTTCATATCTTCACCAAATAAACTTTTTTTTTAATAAGTGGTGTAGGTTTTGAACCAGGATATTTGATTTGAGGATATAACTCCTCTAAAGATTAAGTCATGAAGGCTTGGCAGCTTTATCAAATAATATAGAAAAAATTCACAGGATATCACTAAAAAGTTTGTTAATTCATAAAAGACCACAGTTTTTAAAAAAGTTTTTCAGATACCACAAAAAATAATTTTAATTAATCAGATACCACAAATTACAAACCCAAAACTTTTTGAGACCAAAATACCCCTACTTGTTAATAAATATAGTTCACGGTATACTACATAAACATTATTAATTCACAAGATACCACAAAACTTAATAAATATATATTAAAAACAGTAAAAAAATAATAAAAATTAAGTTTATTATTTTATTGATTAAAATTGTATAAAATAAACAAAAACCATATACATAATTAAAAAATTTCAAAAAATATAAAAAAATACTATGCATCATTTAAAAATATAAAAAACTTAATTGAAAATAAAAATAGTTCAAAGATTGATAATTGAAATTTTTTATAATATTTTTACTCAAAGTAATTTTAGTACTATAAAATAGTATTTCAAAAAACTAAATTTATATAAAGTAAATTATAAAAAATTAAATTCTTTTTCTTTTTACTGTTTTTGTATATTTTTAATCAAAAGTATGGTGTCTCTAATATATTATACTTTTATGATTCTTTAGAGATTTTATTATATATATGATATTTATTTTTTCAATTTTAACCCTTATATGAAGAATGATAGTTTTTACTAGTTACTTTTCCAATATATGTTTATTAATTTTTGTTTTGAATTAAAATATATAAAATGTTATTATAAAAAAGATTAGACTATAATACTCTTAACTATTGTTTTATTTTTTTTCAAATTATATAGCTTGTATATAGTATATAATATTTTTATATAATATTACTTTATATATATTTAATTTAAAAATACAACAAAAATTATTAAATATATTTTTAGAAAGTAAGTAGTAAAAGTACTTTTTCTTATATATGGGTTAAAATTGAAAAAATAAAAAATACCATATATATAATAAGAAAATCTTTAAAAATATGAAGAATAATAAAAGGTGTAATTATATTAGAGAAGCCACAAATTTGATTAAAAATAGTATAGAGAGTGATAGTTCAATTTTTCATAATCTTACATTATACAAATTTAGTTGTTTTATAATAATATTTTATATAATTAAAATTATTAGAGTAAAAACATTATAAAAATTGACTTATCATTCGCTTAACTACTTGGTATTTTAATTTTTTATATTTTATCGTAATTTTATATCTATATATGTGGTTTTTTTTATTTTATAAAATTTTAACCAATAAAATAATAAACTTAAATTTTTATTTTATTTTTACCATTTTTAATATATATTTATTAAGTTTTGTGGTATCTTGTGAATTAATAATATTTATGTGATATATCGTGAACTATGTTTATTATTAGGTAGGGGTATTTTGCTCTCAAAAAGTTTTAGATTCATAATTTGTGGTATCTGATGAATTAAAATTATTTTTTATGGTATCTGAAAAACTTTTTTAAAAACTGTGATCTTTTGTGAATTAACAAATTTTTTAGTGGTATCCCGTGAATTTTCCCAATAATATATTTTTATCCTGATTATTCATATTACTTTTTTGCCTAATAACTTCACACATATTATATATATTAATTCTATAACATGGTTTGACAGAAAATTTACTTCGATTTTATGTATGAATTAGGCAGTTGAAAAAAAAGACTTGCATCCAGGTGTCCGTTGGGCAACGCTCCTGGCGAGATGAGAGTCGTTCCCCTCTCTGGTCTCGTCAACTCCTTCGACTGATTTCTGGAAGGCCACTGCTCGCGGCCTTTCACATTGCTTCTTTTTCTTGCTTAGGTCAATTTTCTGATGCTTCTTTTTCCGTTTATCCTTTGGTTTTGATTTTGGTTTTTTGGTGTGTTTATCTGATTCATGGAAGTAAGATATCGTGGATGATTCTGCGCGAACTCCTCAATCTGTCAAGAAACTTCGCAGCTCCGGTGAAATCCCAAGGGATGGAGAGGGCCTTGTGCCGATGCTAGGTCTGGAAGCGGAGTCGACTCAAGGTCAGGGCCTTTCTTTTAAAAAGATGGTAGCAGGTTTGGTTCAAGAAGAGCATGAGTTCCAGAATGATTTTCTTGATGAGATTTCTGATGATGAGGATGATGTTATGGAAGATAATGATCCCAGATGTCCATCGATATTTTTGTCAAAAGAGCAGAAATTGAAATACAAACTTCCTTGGCGGAATGCTCTAATTGTCAAATTGTTGGGTAAAAACTTGCCGATGGATGTCCTCTTCAATAGACTCAAGAATAGGTGGAAGCTGCGGGGCAAATTCTCGATGGATGACCTTTCGAACGGATTTTTCAAGATCGTATTCTTGAATCAGGAAGACCTACAATTCGGAGATGGCGACCCAACTTTAACCCCTGCTTCAAGGTTCTGATTAGATTCCCTTACCTACTGATTGGTGCGAAATAATCTATTTTTAGGATTTTAATTCTTTTTATTTTCATAATAATTCACGCAGTATTTCTCACTTATCTTATATTTATCTTATATTTATCCTTAGATTTATGTTTTGATATCGAATGTTCACGAATGATATAATCATCCATTCATGTAACATCATATTTCACGGGGACTTGTCTATTTCTTTTTATGGCTGCCACATATACATACATGGTGGAGAGCAGCCGCATGTCAAAGTCTCGCACATCATATTTATCTGTCATACAAGAATTTGGAGGGAGACGTACAACATGGTAGGGGTGCCCAAAAAAACCCGTTATCACGGTACCGTATCATAATCTGTTTATACCATATCGTCTAACCGGTTAATCGTACCATCTTTGATGGTACGGTTAACCGTACTGTTATAATTAGACATATGCGGTTTAGGTAACGGTATGTAATTTTTATACCATGGTTAATCGCGGTTAACCGATTATAATAACTATATATTATATATACTATAGTTTTCAATTTTGATTTTTGATATTTTAGTATTGTTTGCTATGTGCTAGTCTTTTGTATATCCTTTAACTTATATTTTGATAACTTGAACAAAGATAATCTAGAATCTAGAAAAAAGATACTCCTTACCTATGACGTAATATATTATTATGTGCATTGAAGAGGAAGGTAAGCATTATAGATAGTGTATATTGTAATTATGTGTTGTTAAATCTTTTAAAATGTATTTTGTTGTCACTTAGTTGATAAATCAGCTTGTAAATTATGTTGTTCGAATCTACGTGAATTCATTTTGCCTTAGATTGTTTCATGTCATTGCGATTATAAATGTGCAGGTTATATATTATATAATGAATTTATTAGATGAGCATTGTAAAATGGTGGATTCAATATTTGTTTTATATGTTATGTATAGAAACTAATGTTTGCACATGATGCTTTCTAGTTTTTATTTTTTTATTTGCTCACTTTTATCTAGTTTGTTATCATTACACAAAGTTATTTACATAAAAACACTACAACTGGTTTCGGTTAATCTGAATTACCGTACCGCTCTAAATAGTTAACCTGAATATGGTTAACCGATGTAAATAAAATAGTAACGGCATCGAATTTTTAAAAACTATATTAACCGCATAACCTTACCGTGAACGCTGCCGTATATCTATATACAAGATAGAAAATAAATGAAGATGGAGAACGCTGCGATTGGTTGTATAAAAGACGAGAGTTAGGGTTGATCGAGGGATACGCTACACCCACGTCCCAGAGGGAGCTTATGCCTCCAAATCGCTTCCCACCAGATTCATCGCACCACCACCCATCGATATCAACCATCCTCCTCCACATCCATACCACCATCTCCACGCCACCAGCACCATCACCGTAGACCACCACCACCATAATCTTCCACCGCACCACCACACACGCCACCATACCACCACCACTTCCACATGTTACTTTTGTTACATATTAATGTTTTCTCTTTTATTTATGTTATTTTTATGTTTATGTTTGAGTAGTTAGACTAGGTCCCTAGATTGGGGTAGCAAACAGGATCTTTATATTTATTTTGTAATCTTTTCTCTAATTATAATTGCAGTAGTTTAATTCCTATTCTTTATGCGTTTTAATTCTCTAGCTAATTATTAAAGCAATATCTGTAGTTTTCTAATCAAAATGTGGCGCAGAGATTAGTAAACAAGACATAAGAAGTTAAACCGGATTGACGACTAAAAACATGGTTTGTCTATAGGTTAATCTGTCTCCAATAGGAATTGGTAATAAAGCAATTGGTTAGAATTGACTTGGACATGGTTTGCGGTTGGTTATTTATGTCAGTTAGGATTCATTATAGAATTAGGGAATAGTTTATTAATAAATTTAGATAGTGAAGATTTGCATAACCATCCGGGTGCTTCTTTAGATTTAAGAGTTTAATTCTTTATTTCTTTATTTAGTTTATTTTAATTGTTTATTATTACATTTGTTTGTTGAGTCTTTCTTTTATTAAATTAAGTAAAACCTGAAAAAGTGACGTTTCCTGTTTTCTTAGTTTAGTTTATCAGTTAATAAGTAAATTGTCAATTAATTGAATGAGGTCCCTGAGATCGACAACCCACTCATTCACTAATTCCGTAAAACGATAGGTACAATGCCTAGGTAAAAGTATAGTATCACATATTTCTGCTAACAAGTTTTTGGCGCCGTTGCCGGGGACCTCTCACTACTAAAAAAAAGGAGATTGCTAACAAAAAAAATCGTTAGTAAACTAAGAAAATTCGTCGGTAATAAATTTTGCCAACAAAATACCATCAAAATATATTCGTAAGCGTTTTCTCCGTCGCTAAAATTTACTAATGAATAATATAAATTTAAAAGCTATCACCAACAAAAAAGTTACATTCGTTGTTAATATCATAAATGAAGTGAAAATTACTATTCATAGGTAATTACCAAGAGATTTCTTATTCATTAACAATTAACAATAGATTTTCAATCCGTCGGTAATTACCAAGATTTCCTATCCATCGGCAATTAGCAAAGAATTTTCTATTTATTGGTAATTGCCAAGGAATTATTAAAGGAGTATCATTTATCGGTAATTACCGATGAATAACAACATATATGTACAATGTCCCTCCCATCATTGGTATTATATCAAGCATAGTCCATGGAATCTCAATTGTACACTCTTTATAAGCTCTAAATATATTTATGGTATACCAAATACATATAGATATCAATACATTATTCGTAAACTCTGTAATCTATAAATTCAACTTCTACTTTAATTTTAATTTCTTTACAACAAAGTCAAATGTCATCTAAATGTATATTTAGAGTATACCAAATACATGAATATCTTAGAAGATGATTTGAGTTCTTCCTTGCTCTTTGAATCACACTACAAAAAAGCTATCTACTAGGAAGAGTGTGCAAGTCCTCTAGGAACATATCAAGAGCACCATCTAATCCAAACCACAAAATCTTAGAATAGAAACCTGAAACAAACATCAAGAGCACCATCTAATCACGGTTTCCATGCAGTGAAATGAAACTTGAAATGGGAATTTTGCATACCGGCTGCTCCGTGTCACACACTGCACATATAACCTGAGAAACCAAACCATAAAATTTAGAATAGAAACCACCAACTAACATAACGAAATCTTCACAGGATGGCTTAGGGATCTGTAGGTAACTTACTTAGTTTCATGAGAAGGGAGTCCTTTATACCATAGCCTCATTATGACAGTAGCGACAAGGAAAGACCTCACTGCAACACAGAGCTCTTATCCTGCATCTTCTTCTATAAGGTTTACACCTACTCAGACACAATAAAAAAGGGTGGGGGATCAAACTAAGATCCACACAACTGAACCATTTTGCAAAATCAAAATGTAAAAAAACGGCAAGATTGGGGAATAAAGACGGAACAGGGCAAGTTTATGGTTGGGTCCTCTACACACGAACCCATGTGAAAGCAATCAGTGAACATAATTCAACATTGTCATGAAATACAAGCTTATTCAACTGAAAACAAACATCTCGTCATTAACAGTATATTAATCAGGGGAAAGTTCAAATGGGAGTATGATTATGATTCAAGTTTAAAAGCAACGACTACCTACAATCTTAGTCCAGGGGAGAAAATTCATACGAGGATACTGGACTTTCAATATCCTAAACAGCAATCTCGTGGACCACTAATGTTCAGAGCTTAGTTTCCATGACCAACCAAGAAAGAATGTCATTTCTTAGTCAAAACCTCTCAATTACAGCGATGTTAGCTTTATAATAATTCCAGACTTGGATTTTAATTACCTTTCTTGCAGCGATGTTAGCTTTCTTGTCTTGCCAACACCACCATTGACATATACGCATTCATTTGTTCTGACATCTGCACAGTTCATTTCAAACCAAACTTTTACCAATACTAATATTTACAGCAAGCGAAACAGAATGTAGGCAGAATACTAAAGTTATTCATTCCCTGACTTCCCTCAATTCAAAACAACACATAATGCTTTGGTTACATTATCTTCATCTTCTGACACAAGCTTCTTTATACCAACGAAGTGCATGATACAAAAATGTAGCTCTACCAGCATAATCTATCTGATTATGAGTAAAATATGATAAAATAATAGAAAGGAAAAGTTGAATTACCTCTTCTTGGCTGAATCTACCACACAATTTGGTTCCAATGCAATGCGACTCATCTGATTTTCCACCGCACAATCTCATTTGGACAAATTATCGGCAAGTATTGAAAAACTTGAGTAAGTAACTAAGATTAAAGTAAAGATTCACCCAACAAGTTACTAGAATTGGATATAAAAATATGCAAACATAACCTATTATTCAAATTGGACCAACGAATCACAAGCGCTCTCAAAATAACTTTATCAATTATTTTACAAGAATAAAAATAACTTTGATTTCAAAGGAAGTACAAATAACACAATTTCAAGCACCAGCCAAGCCTAAGAACAACCTTGAGATTCTGCTGAAAGGAAAGAGGGGGAAAATAAAGTAAATTACCTGGAGGATCTTAGTCAATAGAAGCTAACACTGTATCTAGTACTTGTCAAGAAGGAATCATTTGATTATCATTTCCATGCCGTTGATATCATTCATCTAAGCATAATTGTTTTCAACAACAGCGTCAACAACAGAAAGGATAGAAACGCTCAGATAAATTTAGATCTTCTAGTTACCAATCCAGCGGCAACAACGGGACGATTTCGGCAAGAGTTCCTCGATGTTGGTGTCGCGATGAAGACATCGAAGATGACGATCGTGAATGTCGGCGATGGCGATCGTGAATGTCGGCGATGGCGATCGTGAATGTCGGAGAAGACAATACAGAACGTCGAAGATGATGATGGAGAACATTAAACTGCCAAAGATCGAAAACGGAGAACGACGTTGGAGATGGAAAATTCAATGATTGAAGACGGTTAACGATTGGCGATGGGGAATTCGATCGAAGATGGAGAACGAAGGGTAAGCGAGGAGCGGCGAGAGAAAGTATAGGGTTCGCTTTTACCTGACTCTTTAACTTTTTTTTTAACTTAATCAGTTAAAAGATTCAGTAACATTTATGTATTTTTTGTAAAGTGCCGTGCCTTGCAACCCCCACCCACATGTCACCTCTGTTCTTAAGTGTCGTGCCTTGCAACCCCGATGTGAGCACCTTTAATAAAGAGAGGAACGAGCTACTTTAAATCCTTGAATAAAGTTTGTTTTTTGGCACTTGAAACACAAATAAGGAAGCAATGGGAAAGAAGAATGGATACACGAGGACGGACGTTAAAATTTAGTTTGTAAATTTTATTGGTAATTGCTTATCTAAGAATGTATTTGTTGGTAATTATTGATGTAAATTTGTATTTGTTGTTAATTACTTATAAAAATAAAATTATTAGTAATTAGTGATGTGGTTGATTTATCTTTCAATTAATAAAATAAAAATTATATTTAGTTTAATTATGGATTATTAAATTCTTTGGTAATTAGTAATAAATTTTTATTATTCATTAGTAATTTGTTAGGGATTATTTTTTTGTCACTAATTACTTAGAGATTATTAAATCTATTGTTAATTTTACTAACGAAATATAAATCTATCACTAATTTTTGTAAGTGAATTTGATCTAAACTTTTTCGTTAGTATTTTATCAATATTTCATTACTAATTATTTATTTTGCTAACAAATTTTAATCCGTCGTTAATTTTTTGTTAGTAATAAACAATTTTCTAGTAGTGTCTAGCACGGTTGATTGACAATTTTTTTTAATTTAATTGAGTTTTTAGTTTATTTTTATTTTTCTTTTCTTTCTTTTTTTTATCTTTAGTTATTTCTTTTTATCTTCTCGTATTTAGTTTTCCTTTTTTGCTTTAATTTTCGTATTGATGTTCAAATTTGTTTTAACGTGTTTAGTTGATTACGTGATTCGATTTGTTTAAATTTTTGCGTTTAATTTTCACGTTTATTAAGTTAGCAGTAAGTTTGATTTCCTTTTACTGTTACTCTATTTTGCTTTCTGATTAGATTTTGTATTTCTTTTTAGTTTATTTTCTTTTTATTTTAGAACGTAGGTTTCTGTTTTTTTATTGTGCTTATTGTGTACGTAGGTTTCTATTTTTATTGTTCGTTTCTCTTTTTATTTTTGTTTTTCTTTATTTTGTCTATTTATAGTTATTTTATTTATAATAAAATCGGTTGTCGAGCTTCGCTGTTGAGGCTTTCAAATTTCTGAGAGCTATTAACTCTGATCAAAATATTGAATTGGATGAAGAATATGTTAAGCAAAAAAACAGTGGGTTTGAATGTTTGATCTGTCAATATAACTCTTCTTGAAAGCAAACAATTAAGCTAAATTTGAAAAAAAAAAGATTAGATAAATCTATGTTCCTCAAATAGGGTGATCATTTGGATAATTCGGTTAACTGAAATCCAAATTGTAAAAAATAAATTGGATTTCGGTTAAAAACCGAATTATCCAAATTAAGACCAAAACCGAATTAACCATTATCCAAATTATCCGAAATCCAAATTTTTTTAAAAGTGTAATCCGAAATCCAAACTGAAATTCAAATTTTAGCTAGTTTGGATTTCAACTTACCAAAATTTAGGGGGCGTTTGTTTTGGGGTAATCAGGAAAGGGAATCGAATGATTCCCTTTCCTGCTGTTTGTTTGCCAATTTTTCTGTTTTTCAGGAAAGGGAAAGGGAATGGGATTACCCCAAAACCCTTTTTCCTGATTCCCCATCCCTACTAGGGAATGGGATTCCCTTTCCCTAGTACACTTTGACCGACAACAACATGACCATTAACCGATGACTAATGACCATTGACCGGTGACCGGTGATGTTGACAGAATTAATGGCCGTTGACCGGCAGCCGGCAACCGTTGACCATTGACCGGTGGCCGTTGACCGGTTATTATTTCATTCCCCAGCTCAACAAACACTAGGAAAATCAAAGGGAATTCTTTTCCATTCCTCTCCATTCCTTTCCTGATTCCATTCCGTTTCCCCCCTTTTAACCAAACGCCCCTTAGGGTTTATGTTTGACTATTTGCACTAAATACTAGAATTAGAAAATAGGATATTCTTTTATAAAGAAAATTTGGATAATTCGATTAACCGAATTAGATAAAGTCAAAACCAAATCCAAACCAAATTATAATTAGGATAATTCGGTTAACCGAAATTTTCAATTCGGTTAGAAATTTCGGTTAAAAATCCAAAAAATAAAATCGGTTAATTCAGTTTTTGAATAAATCCAAAATATCCAAACTAAATGCTCACCCTGGATAATTTTAGTGAATAGGCAATGTTATCACCTCTGTGCCAGAAAATATACACTCGTACACAACAAACAACACTTTACAACCGATGAGAAACTAACTTTGCAAATGTCATACTTCACATTCTCATTACATGTGTTGGTTTATTTTTAAAAGCTGACGCAAAAATAATTTAAGTTTCTCTTAGTCGACCCACTGCATTATAGAAAATCTCCAATGGAAGAAGGATATTTCCTCATAAAGGAAACTTGGACAACTTCTAAATCACCCAAACGCTATGAACAAAAAAGTAATCCAAAGTTTGAACCGTTCTTTTATTTCTATACCACCCTTTTTATTTCTGAATATCCTCTAACCTGGTACTAGTTGTCACAGGGCTGGGTGTGTGTGCGTGTGTGATCATATAAGCTACTTTAAAAAACTTTTGAACTAGGACAGATATGGATCGATAGAGATACCAGGGAAGTTAATCTTAAATCGCATGTACTCAATAAAGGAACTCCAGACGCTTGGTCCCCATTAGAAGATCTGAAGGGGTTTTCCTGTCCATCCTGGTTCCAAAATCATGTCTGGCCATTCCCTTTATATCTGGTCTTCATAGCAAAAACAGAAAAGGATATAGTATCAATAAATTGCAGTTATTTGCAGGCGAAGGGGACCAATATCAAAAAACAGTATCTACTCTAGATTTTAATACGGTGGTTAATACATCTGTGTAGTCGAAGGATCTCTAATTGCTTGATTCTAATAAAAAATACTACTAGTATATAAGAGTAGCAGAGAAAATAGGGAAAACAATAACCATAATCAGATCAAAAGCAGTAAATGCGAAGATGAAAACTTTCAAGGCCATCTTAGATGATTCGTGCTTCAATCGTATATGCATACAATGAGCTATAATATCCGATACCTGCAATCAAGGATCTCGGTGGTAATCGAATGCTACAAACATCACAAACACTTATTAATGGTCTTGATATAGGAGCGGAAAGCTGTTTGGAAAAGAAAAGCTCCGACACGCCATTTTTGGGTGATAGGAGATTAGTGTAATCATTTGATTCATTTCTTGAGCATCAGTGTCCTAGGGGCATATCACGGGACCAACAAGGGCCTAAAGGATAATGAACAATTAGCCAAAACCAAACACTCTGTTAACACGGGTGGGATGCTGTTGAGCAGCAGAGCAGAGATCTTATCTGACATCTGAGTTTTCCAGAGAAAGGACTAGAAAAGGCAACAAGGTAATGACAGCCAGCACAATGTTCAGGGGGTATGAGATCTTCCTGTTTCCTGCCAATGAATGGTGGCCAAAATCATTACGTTTTATAGATCAAACGTGTATTTCTTCTTCCTTTTGCACGTTCATCGTTGTTGATTTTTGGGTCTTCACTTTTGCAGGAGATAAGTAAACAACATGCTAATTGGTGAAATGCACCTAAAATGGTCATAATATAAATCACAAAGACCTTTTAAAAAACACAAATAAGCCTCAGAATATGAATACAAGTTCATCCTGTTAATTATAATTGGGTATTCATAGACCAAAATGGCTTAACCTTTCTTGTGGTAATATTGTGCTCATATGCGCAAAAGAAAAAGTTTACGTATACAAGTTGCAAAATTGGCACAATATTAATGTGAATAATAACATGATTCACTTACTATACACTGCTAGTTGCATACTTCATGTACATACACACTTTTTTATGTAATCATATCATAGTTTATGTTAACATATCATAATAGCATCACCTACTTGCACTGTAGCGTTTATGTTATCATATCATAATTTAATTTCTTATACGAATCATTCAAAGGAGAAAGAAGCTACCAGAAATACACTTGATGGCCATTTCACGCACCCAACTTTCACCTACCTCCTGCTCCTGCCGTCGATCAAGGATAAAACCGATCAAACACTGCTGACCAGTTATACTTGAACGAGTTCCAGATCAAGTACTACTAGTGATGTTAACATTACTAACTGAAAACATAAAGCCTCTTAACATATTATCAGTCTCTCGAGGAATACACAGCTCTTAACAGATAGTAGAAAATTAGCAGCAGGGTGATAACTCAGTAAAACGTCTAGCAGACTATATTTTATAATTACAAAACTGATAAGTAAGTATCCTCTTTATTACTCAAATAAGCTAATCTGATGGAGCCAAGCCGTCAGTTGGTTAGTAACTCCTCCGCCAAACATTCAAGCTGTCACAGGATGATGGCCAGACCCCATCAACGGAAGCATGCATGAATATGTTACATACTTGACACTATCAAGCAGCACCACGACAAAGATGCGCGAATGAGATTTCGATCTCATCACAGTCTCGCCTTCACCATTGCCGGCCTCCCTAGGGTCCATAAGCACAGAGACAACCATTGATGATGAACTGTTGCCTTCAAGCCCCCTACCATTATCTGCACTTGGTTTCATGTTTTGCTGCTCGGTTAAATTGAGGGCGTTGGCACTGTTGAGGGAGATAGGATGGCCATGGAGGATTCTACGATTCCTAGTGGTTTTATTCCTACCCCTGGTATTATTCTGTCTGGTTTCAGGAGTAGTTTTGTTGGGCACGGATGTAGCTGGTACTATGGATCCGGGTGTTGGTGAGACATTAAACTGAAATACCTCAGTGCACATACCAGAGCTTAACAAAGGACCTGCAAATCCATGTACAGATGCACACACATATGTCAGACAGAAATGCATTTCAAGTTGAAAGTCAAGAAAAGCATGTAAAGAAAAGCATCATCGTAAAAATCAAGGAAACGATATCAAACATACTATGACAATGTCCATAACTAAGCAAAAGGGGAAATGTACGGCAACCACTACACTTGCAGATAAAAAGGATTTGTAAAGAACACTTGCCATCAGCGACCAGAAACATTCATCGCCAGTCTTGGTCGAAAGTTGATATCTAACAGAATAAGATGTTCTTAATAACAAGATATCCTACCACTACGCAGATCTGATCTACAAATTGTCATAAGCAGGATACGTAAAGAGAACTGAACATTCTCAGCCAAGGCTCCTAATAAATACTACTATGTCAAGAAGCCTATGATGTCCGATAATAATCTAGGAGAACAAAAACCAAAAAACAGAGAAAATAACTCACTGTAAATTTGGGTTCTATCTATATCAGAAGAAATATTATTCTGAATAGGAATGGAAAAAAAAATCAATGTCAGAAGAACAGAGTCAATCTAACTACAGTAAACAGGGTTTTACCTGCAAGACCTTCCCGGAACCACTGCTGCAGTCTACCATCATTAGCTGGTAACTTTGTGTTATCACCGACGCCTGATCCAAGAGCCCTTTGACGTCCAGTGACATGATAAGCAGGCACGTAATTTCTAGCTATGGCTAAACTGGTATCTTTCCCTTGCTTCTCTTGCCCTTTCTCATCGGAAGAAGTTGTTGCTCTCTCGCTAGCCAACACAGAGTGAAGGATCAAATTACCATCAATCTGAACCAGCTTATCATTTCTCGGCACATACAAGGAAGCAACCAGAGGTTCACTAGAATTTGCTCCAGATATAGATCCACTGCCATCTTCCTCAGATGACTGGTCCTTTAGCAACCTATTTTGTCCAGATTAATCTCCATTCAAGACAGTTTTTTATAATTATAATTACCATCTGAATATACTCCTCCCCCTTGATGCTCGCTTCTGTTAAGACCACCATCAACCATCAAAATTCTCCCTTTGTGTGTATTACTATTCCTACTACTAAAGCTTAAACTCTCGCCAATTCCTCCCCCATGCCTAACGCTGATCATAGGCACCAACCCTCCAAATATCAGGAAGAAAAACAGCAAACCTAAGAAACTGATACTAGCAACCTTCTTGGTCTTCCCCTTACCCTTCTTACTCTCTGACTTCTCCCGTTTTCTATTAGCCTTGGGTGCAGCGACCGGTTGTTGAGGCTTTAACCTTGGAATTGGGAGCAGCGCCACCTGTGAACCTTGTGGTTTCACCATATAAGGTGGGCAGGGCATCCAAGGATATCCCATGGGCGCCATGGGATACATCCCAGGAGGAGGTGGTGGACACACACCGCCACCACTCAATTGTTGTCTCAAGGCAGCATTCTCAG